>JAINUV010001502.1:0-125000 GCA_020205505.1 Panax japonicus
GAGAGTTGAATGATAAGCTTAGATCAGTTCCTAGCAAGCCAATAACCGATCCATAGATCAGAAATCAAAAATCAAGCATGAATGAGGTATAAACCCTAATATTCGAAATCTCATGATTTGTTGTTAAATGTTGTTGTTTGATGGTTAAATATGTGTAATAGGGTGTCATTTAGTGATCTGGGTTGTCAAAACCCAGATCCATAACAGCAAAGTACTCGGATTTAATATTTTTGAAATCTGGAAAAATGGAAAAATGAGACCTGACAGCTTAATGTCAGAGCCTCTAGATCATTATGTGTTAGATGTTGAAGAACACGTCTGTCAGACTTTTTAGAGGCCCAGATCTTGATGTTCAGTTGTTGGATTGCCATGGAATATGATATGTAGTTGTAGTATTACATAAATACTACAACATGAAAGTAATTACAAGCCCAGAAATCAAGTGTAGCATGGATTAAATTCCGGTCAAACAAGGACCCTCGAACACTGACATGAATGCTCAAGAACACCTGAAGAACACATTTAGCGACGGATGTGTCACCAAAGCTACCTTTAGCGACGGTTTCTATTTCTGATTTTCCGAAAAATGATTAAAAATTAGAAAAAAATGGTTTTTAATTATTAAAAATACCAAATAAATTCTGAAAAATTATTTTAAAGTCTGAAAAATAGTTTTTAACTATTTTGAGTATATTTTGAAAATATTTAATATTTTTGGAATATAAATGGTATTTATTTATTTAATTATGATATTAAATAAATGATTTAAAAATAGTTTTTAATTCATGAAAAATCATGAAAAATAATATTATGGTATAAGAAAATATTTTAAGTTATTTTTGATAACTTTTGATATTTTGTGATGAAATTCACTAATTAATCAATATTAATGATAATTAGTTTATTTAATAGATATATTAAATAAATTAAGGGAAATGGAATTAATGTTTTAAAAATCATATTAAAATGATTTAAGTGTTATAAAAATATTTTTAAGTTTTAAATTATAACTTTTGATATTTTGGCATGAAAATATTAATATTTTAATATTAATAGCAATTATCGGATAATGGATTAAAGTGTTGGAAAATCATATAATTATGATTTTAATGTATTAAAAATACTTTGTGATATTATAATTATATTATAATATTATGTAATGATTTTTATTAATATTTTATATTAAATGAATATTAATGATTATGGTATTATATTGTATTTAATTCATTTAAATACGGTTTTAAGGATTGAAAAATGTTGATAAATGTTAATAATTATCCGAAAATTATTACGAGCCTAGGAAAAATGTTTTGACTGATAAGAAAGTTATCTGTGATAATTGTCAAGTATTAAGTCAGAGTTTAATTGAACTTAAACTCGATATTCGTCCGACTAGACCATCGGGATGATAGAATTGTGTCAGTTTCAACTCAGATTGCAATAGTTTGACTTGATGCTATATCTTATGTGCTGTATACACTGATAGGCTTATGTGGTAATGTGTTTAGGTTATTCTGTGTATAAATATAACAGTATTATACTGTGATGATATTATTCTAATATTGGAGATCTATATTATTAATATTAGGTCTTCGGATAAAGCGTTATTAAATTGCGTGCGGTAATCAACGGTTCAGGCAAGTTTTCTATTACTTAACCCTAATAAGAGTAGTTTCTTCAAGCTTATGGTTAATACTTGTTGATTGCCAAGAAAATTGTATTCTGTACATCTTGCATGTATAAGTCAGGTATGAAAGGATGATCACCTTCATTACCAGTTGGTTCAGAAATGTTTGTTCATGTATAATACTTGTTCAGTCAAAAATTTGTTCGTGCTAGTTCTCAATTATATTGATGAATTATAGCAAGCCATTATTCATACTCTTCAATCATGATATATCGTTAGATTATTGTATAAAAACTTGCTGGGCAACTTTCATGCTCACCCTTGCTATATCATGATAAAACATTGCAGATAAGGCGAATGCGTTTGGATACAGGAAAAGGTTAAAGTCAAGTTCAGCTTGGGATATAAAGTGCGGCTAGTATGTAATAGTATAGTTTAATAAATGTGTTATATGTTAGAAAATTTTGTGAAATGTGTATTAAGTTAAGGTTACTCGACCTTGGGGAAAATAGTGTGTAATGTAATGTATAAACAATTTATGTTTATATCTTCCGCAAATAGTTATAGAAATAGTGTATCGTGTCCGCGGCGATTCGGGGCCCGGATTCGGGGATGCTACAGTTGGTATCAGAGTTGTTGGTTATGAAGCTTAGGTAGGAATACCTGAGACCAATAACCGCAGTGAATAGGATAAGACTAACTCAAATAGAGTTAGTTGGTCGGTAAGATTCAAAGACAAATCTCGGTGAGTGTAAAGCACAGAGTTCCCTAACTCTGATAATAAATTTGAACAGTAATGGTGAATAGAACGAGTCTAAAGACTGAAAGTCCAAGGATAGAAGATCGTAAAACAAAACGATCATATAGTGCATGGAATTGAATCATAATATATACAATAAAGATCACCCCGTGATCTGATAAAGGTTATGATATGGGAAATGAATCAATCTAATGATTGAAAAGTTTACAGCAAGATGTTGTGTGAAAGTTGTACTATGAAATGGTACTATGAAAACTCATAAAAGAGTTATGGATCATGAATACGAATTGAATTCGTATCGGAAAAAAAAGGGGGTTAAGATTAGGTGGGAATTTCAATGAGGACTCGTGCCAGCAACAGAGTTGTATGATTCCTTGTATGGGCGTGGAATTGTACTACTTAGTTGGTGGCATTGGTAATAGTTGAAATGTTGTGTCACGCTAGTTGTTATATATAGATAAATAGGTCATAGGTAGAGAATATAGGATTAAGTACGAGTTCTTAGAACTCATACTTATGTGACATAATTGACGCATAGTTATATGAAATGTTTATGAGCCCCTTAGCGAACGGACGCCAAAGGTCAGACTAGGGTAAGTTCGTAAACTCATATAATTGTGGTTAGGTTATGAACTCATAAGTGTGGTTTTATGAATTGGGTATAGTTGTGTGTAAATGGAGTATTGAGGATAATAGGAACAGATAGAATGTTTAAGCATATGATCATTAGTGGAGAATTAGGTTTTCCTAAACCTCTATCTATGCTAGATTTCAAAATTTTGACATCAAGCTAAATACGCACTATGTGCCTTTTAAAAAAAAATTGTTTTTATTTATCACTTATGTACCATGTAACCTGGTGCAGAGATGACAAAAATGATGGAGTCATCAATGCAGTATTACTTAGTGTGAATTTGACTTAAAGTCACTATTCCACTATGGTATGATGTAGCATGATAAAATCACCAAATGACGGAATCCTCAACGGACTGTTAAATACAGTGCGGCATCATGTCGTCATTCTCGAAAATGTTTTCAAAAACTCCAAGTGTTTATTGAAAGAAATTTCCCGAACCAAAATTATTTTGCTGCGGAATCAAATAAGACTGAGGTAAGAAATTTTGTGCGCCTAAGGCGGATAAGAGGAACAAATTGTTCTGACCAGCAGTACTTGGCCAGTACAGGGCATATCGGGCTGATCACCCTTGTGTTCGTAAGTTATGACGGTTTGCGGATGAATTTCCATAAAACCTTTGCGAAAATGAAAAACAACCAGTCTATATGATTTCTCAGCACAGTTTTAAAAATCTTTGCCCTTGTGAGTGGTGTATTGGGCAGCATGTGAAATATGTGTGAATGGTGTAAGGTTCACGGTGTAAGGTGTAAGGTGTAAGGCGAATTTCGGGGAAGAAATTCTTATAAGGAGGGGTGAATGTGACAACCCGAGAATTTAGACAATTTAGTAAAATCTTTAATGATTGATTTAAGGTCAAATATTAGACCTAGATAGAAAATAAGTGTATGCGTTTAATGTTATTGGGATTGAATTTTGAGGATTTCAAAAATTCGGTGAAGGATATAGGTGAATTATTCAGGATTAAGGATTTATGTGAATATGTTTTGTGTTTATGGTTAATGATGTGTTCAGAATGTGGTTAAGGGTCATGGGTTAATCAGATAAATTACATCTGTGTTAAACCCTAATTATATTTTAAGAACGACAACGTTCAGTTAGAAAACCCTAACGTTTAATAAGAAACCCTAAAAATCGGTTCTGGAAACCCTAGTTTCAGTTCTGAGAAATCCAAAACCCTAATTCGGATATTGAAAACTCTAGATTGGAAATGCAATGTTATGAACAAGGTTAAACGCCAATAATTTTAATTAATTAGGGAAAACACTAATGAATTGTTTAAAATCTTAATTGATTATTTGGAAACCCTAATACCATATCTGAAAACCCTAAATTCAGAAGCTGATAAAATGAAACCCTAATCTGGGTATATAACGGAGAATTTTAATGCTTAAGTGCTATTAATTAAGTACTAATTAGGGTAAAGGCTAATTAATTAACAAACCCTAATTTTCAATTTTTGGAACCTTAATTGTTCCGTCAGAAACCCTAATGCTTAATTGTGAATTTAATTGCTAAAATTAGCAATGTTAATTAGGAAACCCTAATCCTAATTATTTCAATTTATGAGTAATTAGAAATCCCTAATCTAATTACGAGATTAAATTTCTAAAATTAGAAAATTATTTTTCTATTAGAAACCTTAATTAGCGGTTTATAAACCCTAATGACCATTTTGACCCTAATTGCGTAATTAGAAATTTTAATTAGGAATTTTAATATAATTAGTAAATCCTAATTAGCAAGAATGGAAGTATGATTAAGGAATTTTAATATAATTAGTAAATCCTAATTATAATTTTGAAATGTTAATTTTCTAATTTCTATAACCGAAATTCGGAAAGGGTAGAAATTAAATTGCAAAGTTAAGGGTTAAAACCTAAACCCTAAATTGTCTAAACCCTAAACCCTAAGGGTTTCATCAAATGCAAAATCCTAGAAAAAAATGGAAAAGACAAAAATGCCCATTTTTGTATATTATTTAAGCAACTTGCAAATCTAGCCAATATCTTGGGTTGGTGACCAACCCTAACCCTAACCTAGCCCTAGCATTTGACAATATCCAGCAAGCTCAGCCATTTGTCAGCCACATGCAATGTATCTAATTCATATATTAGATTAAAGAGAGAGAAAATGCTACATTTTTCTCAAAACAACCAAGACCATTCTCTCTCTTAAATTTCGTGGGTGGGAGTAAAAGAGAGTTGAATGATAAGCTTAGATCAGTTCCTAGCAAGCCAATAACCGATCCATAGATCAGAAATCAAAAATCAAGCATGAATGAGGTATAAACCCTAAAATTCGAAATCTCATGATTTGTTGTTAAATGTTGTTGTTTGTTGGTTAAATATGTGTAATAGGGTGTCATTTAGTGATCTGGGTTGTCAAAATCCAGATCCATAACAGCAAAATACTCGGATTTAATATTTTTGAAATCTGGAAAAATGGAAAAATGAGACCTGACAGCTTAATGTCAGAGCCTCTAGATCATTCTGTGTTAGATGTTTAGTGGGTTTTATGTTATATATGTGTTCTATACCATGTCTACTATGATTTGGGACTAGAATCAAGCCCAGATCATTCATAAATTGCAAGATATTCGTGGTCAAACCACGTTGACCGTTCACGAAAAATGAAATTATGGGTAACCCATATTTCTCAAGAAGTCTCTGACAGCATTTTTGGGACCTCTGATCTTGCTATGTTTAATTTATTATGTTGATTTGTTGGTTGGATCTTGTTTAATGGCATGTAGTCTGTTCATATATGCCTTTATATTATCTAAAACATAAACAGAATTGAATCAGTGACCAGTCAAACAATCGTTGACCAAACTGTTCAAGAACATTTCTGGAAAACCCAAAAATGTTCAAAAACAGTCCGGACCCCTATTTTGACCATGCTAGATAGTGAACATTTGATGTTTTTAGGTTGTTATGATGTGATAAAGTTGTACTCCGACATCAATACTACAATTGTGAACCTTTATAACACACAAAACAGTCTTAGAATCGAAGCTATAAGGATCTAAAAGAGGTACCTTGACTGTTCTTCATTTTTTGGGTAACCCAGAAAATGAAGAACACGTCTGTCAGACTTTTTGGAGGCCCAGATCTTGATGTTCAGTTGTTGGATTGCCATGGAACATGATATGTAGTTGTAGTATTACATAAATACTACAACATGAAAGTAATTACAAGCCCAGAAATCAAGTGTAGCATGGATTAAATTCCGGTCAAACAAGGACCCTCGAACACTGACATGAATGCTCAAGAACACCTGAAGAACACATTTAGCGACGGATGTGTCACCAAAGCTACCTTTAGCGACGGTTTCTATTTCTGATTTTTCAAAAAATGATTAAAAATTAGAAAAAAATGGTTTTTAATTATTAAAAATACCAAATAAATTCTGAAAAATTATTTTAAAGTTTGAAAAATAGTTTTTAACTATTTTGAGTATATTTTGAAAATATTTAATATTTTTGGAATATAAATGGTATTTATTTATTTAATTATGATATTAAATAAATGATTTAAAAATAGTTTTTAATTCATGAAAATTCATGAAAAATAATATTATGGTATAAGAAAATATTTTAAGTTATTTTTGATAACTTTTGATATTTTGTGATGAAATTCACTAATTAATCAATATTAATGATAATTAGTTTATTTCATAGATATATTAAATAAATTAAGGAAAAATGGAATTTGTAACAGCCCCGAATCTGGGTCCCAAATCGCCTCGGATCCGTACACAAATTCTTTCACTAATCGCGGAAGATATAAACATAATTTGTTTATACATTACATTACACACTATTCCCCAAGGTCGAGTAACCTTAACTTAAATACAATTCATAATCTTTATAACACATTCATCAAACTATTTTATTACAAAATAGCTGCACTTTATATTCCAAGCTAAACTTGACATTATCTTTTCTATCGATGATTTATTTATTTAAGAATCATATCTAATCTCAATTCAATTTAAATCTTCTTTATCTATTCAACCTTTCAAACTGTATATAGCTAATTATATAAAATTATATCAACCACACTTATGAGTTCATAGTCTGGCCACAATTATATGAGTTTACGAACTTACCCTAGTCTGACCTTTGGCGTCCGTACGCTGAGGGGCTCATAAACATTTCATATAACTATGAGTCAAGAATATCACAAAAGTATGAGTTCTAAAAACTCGTACTTAATCCTATATTCTCTACCTATGACTTATTTATCTGTCATACACATGAGAAAGGAATAACCCTCTTAACACGCATATAGCAAATAGCGCGACGCAAACATTTCAATGATTATCAGTGCCAGAAACTAAGTGGTTGTCAAACCAAACTCGGTCACTAATCAATATAGGAAGTTAAGCGAACAATTCCCCGCCCATACAAAGAATTGGTCAACCTAACAACTACATCGACCAGGAAGCTAAGTGATTCTAAAACTAAGTACAAATTCCCCGCCCATACAAGGAATCATACAACTCAGCGGCTGACACGAGTCCTCAATTGAAATCCCACATAATTCTAGCTCCACACATACTCCATACGAATTTTATTTAATCCGTATTTACAATTCATAAATCTTTCATAAGTTTTCATAGTACAATTGATACACAGCATCTTGTTGTAAACTTTTCAATCATCAGATTGATTCTTTTCCCACATCATAACCTTATCAGATCACGGGGTTATCTTATCGTATATATTACGATTTATTTCTATGCATTATGATCGTTTTGTTTTACGATCTTCTATCCATGCACTTTTAGTCTTTTAGACTCGTTCTATTCATCATTACTGTTCAACTTTATTATCAGAGTTAGGGAACTCTGTGTCTTAACAACTTACCGAGATTCGTCTTTGAATCTTACCGACACACTAACTCGACTTGAGTTAGTACTTAATCATAATCACTGTGGTTATTTGTCTCAGGTATTACTACCTAAGCTTCATAACCAACAGCTCTGATACCAACTGTAACAGCCCCGAATCCGGGTCCCAAATCGCCTCGGATTCGGTACACTAATTCTTTCACTAATCGCGGAAGATATAAACAAAATTTGTTTATACATTACATTACACACTATTCCCCAAGGTCGAGTAACCTTAACTTAAATACAATTCATAATCTTTATAACACATTCATCAAACTATTTTATTACAAAATAGCTGCACTTTATATTCCAAGCTAAACTTGGCATTATCTTTTCTATCGATGATTCATTTATTTAAGAATCATATCTAATCTCAATTCAATTTAAATCTTCTTTATCTATTCAACTTTCAAACTGTATATAGCTGTCAATTACATTTGATAAAACTATCAATCATAGATTTATACAATTTCTAATTCAAGAAAAAGTATTCATTTTGTGCATCGTTCAATCTTCATCATCCGTATAGCAAATAATATTGTCTAACATCATTAATATCTCATCTCAATTCAATTTAAATCTTCTTTATCTATTCAACCTTTCAAACTGTATATAGATGTCCATTACATTTGATAAAACTATCAATCATAGATTTATACAATTTCTAATTCAAGAAAAAGTATTCATTTTGTGCATCGTTCAATCTTCATCATCCGTATAGCAAATAATATTGTCTAACATCATTAACCTGCAAAAAGTTTATGTTTGCAAGATTGAGCTCGACAGCCCAGCAAAATTTAACAGTCTATCATGTTTCATATAACACACAATTCTATATGCACTACAATTCCTTTAATATGCATATCTACATGCATCATATATTCTTTACTATGCATTTCCTACATGTATCAATAATTCCTTACAAAACATACATTCATGCATTATACAATTCTAATTTATCGAGTTACCTCATACAACATGTAATCACGTATAGCTTGAGTTCCATAACCCAATTAACTTAGTCATATTTTGACTTTTAACAATTCATAGAGCATGATGTAATTTAACACATAACCACATTCCATCCACAAACATAATAGAACTGAAAAACTTGCCTGAACCGTTGATTACCGCAACGCTATTTATATCACTTTACCCGAAGACCTAATATTAATAATATAGATCTCCAATATTAGAATAATATCATCACATATAATTTTCTTATCAGTCAAAACATATTTTCTAGTCTCGTAATAATTTTCGGATAATTATTACCATATATCACCACTTTAAAACCGTATTTAAATGAATTAAATACCACATAATTCCTTAATCATTAATATTTATTTAATATAAAATATTAATGAAAATCATTACATAATATTATAAGTCTATACATCACATAAAACTTAGTATCAGGTTAGAATATTAGGTTTGAGTTGTTACCGACGCAATTTATCATCCCGACGGTCTAGTCGGACAAATATCGAGTTTAAGTTCAATTAAACTCTACCTCAGCGCTTAACCATGCCATAGAGTCATATTTATGTGATTTAACACTCTTTTTCATTACATAAGTTATTCGTTCACATCTAGTAAGTCAAATACTAATCCAGCAACCTGGATTCCATTTCAGCAACCTGAATTCACTATTCTTCTTCACGAAAATTCCAAATCAACTTATTATTTTTCTATCCTTTGGTCAAACACACATATATGCATTTCATGCGTAAAAAATATTTTTCCATAATTTTCCAACACCCTTTGGTATTTTTTCAAAAATTAATTTCTAGTGTGTAGCTTAAGAAATTAGCTACCTCGTGCTTAACTCCAGTAATGCCCATCTTTTGGCATAACCTTATATATGTTAATGTGATGCTCCATTTTAAATTTTGTGGCAATCGGAGTTGTAGAACTCCGTTTGTAGCGATTTCTGTCGGAAAATCACAAAAATTGTAATGGCCATAACCTGGTCGTTTTAACTCGGAATTAGCTCATTTTTGGACATGAGCTACATAATACCTTATATTTTCATTTCCCAAAAGCCTGGAATTTTTCTCATTAAATAAATGTCAGAAACAGCCCCCGGAAAATTTTGGGCAGAAACTTTTTTCACTTTGACAGTTTTGGAGTCCTTCACCAAAACTTATATAAAACGAAATCTGCAACTCCGATTAATGATCCTTCACTTTTTTTGGATTCCTATCTTTCCGAACTACAGTTTTCATATATCACAATCAATATTTGGACATGTTTAGCTCCCGGAATTTAGCCCAGAAGTGACTGTTCCAAAACTGTCCTTTTCACAGTTTTCTTAACTTTGTGTAGTTTGGGAGAAATCCCATAACTTGCTCATTTTTCAACCTATTTGCATGATTCCAAAGGGATTTGACCCTTAACACATATATCTAACATCCCAAGAGCATAAATCATAAATATACATCATAGATTTCAAAAATAATCAAATCCTAGCTCACACCTTATAAGTTCAAACTTTTCGGAAAAATTCCATTTTTCTATTCCTTTTGATTTCGAAAAAATCAACACCCAATATGGGTAGATCCAACCAATAAAAACTTATTAACATGTGTATACATGGTCCTTGAGTTTATAACCAAAATTTCTTATCTCATCAAACAAGCTTCAAACACAATCAAATCTAAGAAAAATCTAGGGTTTTCTATCTTTTGAAAACTTATCATCCAATTCATGCTATAGTATATCCAAACATGTAACACTTATATACCCATAGATCTAAGGTTTTAAACCTCAAGATCACAACTTCAAGTTGACAAAAATCAAATCAAACTACCAAGGAAATTTAGCCTACACAAGAACAAATTTTTTTATACCTTAGCTTGATTTCCTTCTCTCCTTCAAAGATGTAGATGGATCTTGATTGTATGAACATCAAAATCTCCCCCCCTTTCCTTAGAGTGGTCGAAAATGGCCTTCTCTTCTCTCTCTCTCTCTCTCTCTCTCTCTCTCTCTCTCTTCTTAGCTAACTTTGGAAGTAAATGAAAGAGAAAGAAAAAGATAACATAACTTTACTTTAGTAAACTAAATATATCTCAAGCTCCTTCTTTTTTCTCTTGGCATGATCCGGCCATGCCTTGTATTATTGATCCCACTCACTTTCTCCTTTTCCATTTAGCAATATCCAAGTGGTTACTTGCAAGATAAATGAACAAAATGTTGGACAAAATAAAAATTGACACATAGAGGGAGTTAGTGAGAGTGGTTCAACCACTAAAGTGAGCCATTAATGCCACATTCATCTCCCCTTTTTCCTACTCTTTTGGCCGGTCATGTGGCCTAAAAATGCTCCCAATTTGCTTTCTATTTTACCTCTTATTTGAGTTAACAAATGTCCAAAAATTTCTCTCCCACTTGGGCTAAAAATTGAGTCATTCCTTTAATGTATTGCTTGGTCCTCTAACCAATTTCTTTGACCAACACTTGGGCTATACATAGTCCAATACCTTTAGTTCTTTTCCAACCCAAATCATTTAATTAGGATTTTTACTTCTCCATTATAACACCAATTCTCGCTCACATGCCCATTTATTTCCTTAACCCAATTAGACTTGCTATAATTAGGTTATAAAATTAATTAACCGAAATGTATAAAATAAATCTCTTAGAATTAGTATATAATTAAATACTATCATTCTCCCACATATTTACACTTAAGCTTTTAACACTTAGCTTTTAAATTCCCAAATTAGGGTTTTAAATATCCGAATTAGGGTTTCGGATTCTCGAAACTAAAATTAAAGTTTCTAAGCGTATCGTTAGGGTTTCTAACAGTTCGTTAGATTTTTCTAACTTAATAAACATATGATTAACATAACTTTAGGGTTTTGCTAAAGTTATAACTTATCTGATCAATCCTTGATCTCAAATCATTATGGTTCACATATGTAATCAAATATACCGACTCGTATTCGCTTCGATACTTATCCTTGATAATTCTTCAAAAGAATTTTAAATCTACCATAATCTTATACCTCATTACTAGACTATCACTTACAATCTATCACATAATTCAAGTTTTGTCCAAAACTTTTGAAATTCTTGGAATTTCATTACATAACTGCCAATTCCATACACTTATTTCCTGTCTAGGTCTAATATTTGACCTTAAATCAATCATTTAAGATTTTAATAAATTGTCCAAATTCTCGGGTTGTCACATTCACCCCTCCTTCTAAGAATTTCGTCCCCGAAATTCACCTTACACCTTTTATACTAAGCGATCACACAAGATCTTGAACTTATTTTCTCGGGTATCTATCAAAGATACTCAAACTTCTCGGGTATCTATCAAAGATTTACTTTGATATATACTCAAATTTCTCGGGTATCTATCAAAGATACTCAAACTTCTCGGGTATCTATCAAAGATACTCAAATTTCTCGGGTATCTATCAAAGATACTCAAATTTCTCGGGTATCTATTAAAGATACTCAAATTTCTCGGGTATCTATCAAAGATACTCAAATTTCTTGGGTATCTATCAAAGATACTCAAATTTCTCGGGTATCTATTAAAGATACTCAAAACGCGTGCAAAGATCAAATTCACACCCAATAAAATATTTCCTTTATAAAAAAATAATCATTCTCAGTCTTAGAATCAAGATTTTGATTTAACAACAGAATACTATGATTTAAAATTCTATTTGCTTCTCTTCTCTTCTCTAACCCATCAAATTTTCATTCTTGATCTAGCCGAAATAACTAGCAATGATCTATCAATAATAATTAAATTCTCTTCTCTTATCTTTTCATCTATTTCTATAATCCTCAATTCTCCATTCACACACAACTATACCCAGTTCATAAAACCACACTTATGAGTTCATAGTCTGGCCACAATTATATGTGTTTACGAACTTACCCTAGTCTGACCTTTGGCGTCCATACGCTGAGGGGCTCATAAACATTTCATATAACTATGAGTCAAGAATATCACAAAAGTATGAGTTCTAAAAACTCGTACTTAATCCTATATTCTCTACCTATGACTTATCTATCTGTCATACACATAAGAAAGGAATCACCCTCTTAACACGCATATAACAAATAGCGCGACGCAAACATTTCAATGATTATCAGTGCCAGAAACTAAGTGGTTGTCAAACCAAACTCGGCCAGTAATCAATATAGGAAGTTAAGCGAACAATTCCCCGCCCATACAAAGAATTGGTCAACCTAACAACTACATCGACCAAGAAGCTAAGTGATTCTAAAACTAAGTACAAATTCCCCGCCCATACAAGGAATCATACAACTCAGCGGCTGACACGAGTCCTCAATTGAAATCCCACATAATTCTAGCTCCACAATACTCCATACAAATTTTATTTAATCCGTATTTACAACTCATAAATCTTTCATAAGTTTTCATAGTACAATTGATACACAGCATCTTGTTGTAAACTTTTCAATCATCAGATTGATTCTTTTCCCACATCATAACCTTATCAGATCACGGGGTTATCTTATCGTATATATTACGATTTATTTCTATGCATTATGATCGTTTTGTTTTACGATCTTCTATCCATGCACTTTTAGTCTTTTAGACTCGTTCTATTCACCATTACTGTTCAACTTTATTATCAGAGTTAGGGAACTCTATGTCTTAACAACTTACCGAGATTCGTCTTTGAATCTTACCGACACACTAACTCGACTTGAGTTAGTACTTAATCCTAATCACTGCGGTTATTTGTCTCAGGTATTACTACCTAAGCTTCATAACCAACAGCTCTGATACCAACTGTAACAGCCCCGAATCCGGGTCCCAAATCGCCTCGGATACGGTACACTAATTCTTTCACTAATCGCGGAAGATATAAACATAATTTGTTTATACATTACATTACACACTATTCCCCAAGGTCGAGTAACCTTAACTTAAATACAATTCATAATCTTTATAACACATTCATCAAACTATTTTATTACAAAATAGCTGCACTTTATATTCCAAGCTAAACTTGGCATTATCTTTTCTATCGATGATTCATTTATTTAAGAATCATATCTAATCTCAATTCAATTTAAATCTTCTTTATCTATTCAACCTTTCAAACTGTATATAGCTGTCAATTACATTTGATAAAACTATCAATCATAGATTTATACAATTTCTAATTCAAGAAAAAGTATTCATTTTGTGCATCGTTCAATCTTCATCATCCGTATAGCAAATAATATTGTCTAACATCATTAATATCTAATCTCAATTCAATTTAAATCTTCTTTATCTATTCAACCTTTCAAACTGTATATAGCTGTCAATTACATTTGATAAAACTATCAATCATAGATTTATACAATTTCTAATTCTTGAAAAAGTATTCATTTTGTGCATCGTTCAATCTTCATCATCCGTATAGCAAATAATATTGTCTAACATCATTAACCTGCAAAAAGTTTATGTTTGCAAGATTGAGCTCGACAGCCCAGCAAAATTTAACAGTCTATCATGTTTCATATAACACACAATTCTATATGCACTACAATTCCTTTAATATGCATATCTACATGCATCATATATTCTTTACTATGCATTTCCTACATGCATCAATAATTCCTTACAAAACATACATTCATGCATTATACAATTCTAATTTATCGAGTTACCTCATACAACATGTAATCACGTATAGCTTGAGTTCCATAACCCAATTAACTTAGTCATATTTTGACTTTTAACAATTCATAGAGCATGATATGTAATTTAACACATAACCACATTCCATCCACAAACATAATAGAACTGAAAAACTTGCCTGAACCGTTGATTACCGCAACGCTATTTATATCACTTTACCCGAAGACCTAATATTAATAATATAGATCTCCAATATTAGAATAATATCATCACATATAATTTTCTTATCAGTCAAAACATATTTTCTAGTCTCGTAATAATTTTCGGATAATTATTACCATATATCACCACTTTAAAACCGTATTTAAATGAATTAAATACCACATAATTCCTTAATCATTAATATTTATTTAATATAAAATATTAATGAAAATCATTACATAATATTACAAGTCTATACAGCACATAAAACTTAGTATCAGGTTAGAATATTAGGTTTGAGTTGTTACCGACGCAATTTATCATCCCGACGGTCTAGTCGGACAAATATCGAGTTTAAGTTCAATTAAACTCTACCTCAGCGCTTAACCATGCCATAGAGTCATATTTATAAGATTTAACACTCTTTTTCATTACATAAGTTATTCGTTCACATCTAGTAAGTCAAATACTAATCCAGCAACCTGGATTCCATTTCAGCAACCTGAATTCACTATTCTTCTTCACGAAAATTCCAAATCAACTTATTATTTTTCTATCCTTTGGTTAAACACACATATATGCATTTCATGCATAAAAAATATTTTTCCATAATTTTCCAACACCCTTTGGTATTTTTTCAAAAATTAATTTCTAGTGTGTAGCTTAAGAAATTAGCTACCTCGTGCTTAACTCCAGTAATGCCCATCTTTTGGCATAACCTTATATATGTTAATGTGATGCTCCATTTTAAATTTCGTGGCAATCAGAGTTGTAGAACTCCGTTTGTAGCGATTTCTGTCGGAAAATCACAAAAATTGTAATGGCCATAACCTGGTCGTTTTAACTCGGAATTAGCTCATTTTTGGACATGAGCTACATAATACCATATATTTTCATTTCCCAAAAGCCTGGAATTTTTCTCATTAAATAAATGTCAGAAACAGCCCCCGGAAAATTTTGGGCAGAAACTTTTTTCACTTTGACAGTTTTGGAGTCCTTCACCAAAACTTATATAAAACGAAATCTGTAACTCCGATTAATGATCCGTCACTTTTTTTGGATTCCTATCTTTCCGAACTACAGTTTTCATATATCACAATCAATATTTTGAAATGTTTAGCTCCCGGAATTTAGCCCGTAAGTGACTGTTCCAAAACTGTCCTTTTCACAGTTTTCTTAACTTTGTGTAGTTTGGGAGAAATCCCATAACTTGCTCATTTTTCAACCTATTTGCATGATTCCAAAGGGATTTTACCCTTAACACATATATCTAACATCCCAAGAGCATAAATCATAAATATACATCATAGATTTCAAAAATAATCAAAACCTAGCTCACACCTTATAAGTTCAAACTTTTCGGAAAAATTCCATTTTTCTATTCCTTTTGATTTCGACAAAATCAACACCCAATATGGGTAGATCCAACCAATAAAAACTTATTAACATGTGTATACATGGTCCTTGAGTTTAGAACCAAAATTTCTTATCTCATCAAACAAGCTTCAAATGTGACGCCCCCAAAATTAGGTATACATCACCCATCTTGAGTCGCCAGATACATGGTACAGAATTCAAATACAACTTACTAATACAACTGTCGTGTACAATACGACAAAACATAACTGTGAGTTTGAATACAATTATTGTCTACTAGAGATCATACAAACTCAAAAGGTGTCCTCAATACAATTATTGTCAAACTATTTACAAGAATAGTGAGGACTACTAATACTATTCTCTGGTCCATCACTCCGTTCCCCGACTCGTCCCAGCTATATTCTCATTTCCTGAAGAGAACAGTGAAAGAAAGGGTGAGCTCAACTAGCCCAGTAAAAAATATTATGACTAAGATAATGCAGAATAAATTATCATTAGCCTTCAACAGTGTTAAACTGATAAAATACAATAAACATCAAGTTTAACTACAGCGGAACCAGCAATCCATTAAAAGAGTCAAGTAGAAAATAAAATCTACTAACTTTTATGATTTAAAAGGTTTTTCATCATCGTTATAGCTGAGACTCAGCTTAATAAATATTCCACATCATCGAATCACCCCCGCACTACGGCCAAGGATATTCTTTAGTATCACGACCACAATTATTCATGCACTACGGCCAAGAATATTTGTGTATTCATCAATGGTCATGATCATGCCAACAACTGTCCATCAATGCACTACGGGCCAATGAGGATTTTTAATTTTTACATCATTTGTAACATTACGGTCATGATTACACCGAATAATCCCTGGTCATAATCATACCAAGTCCATCTATGCACTACAGGCCACAGATAACTTTCAACAAAATATAAACATGAGGATGATGACAATGATATAAGAATTCAATAAAACAAGTTCAAGAATTATTTTATCCAGGAATTATTAACGTTCAAATTTGTCAACACGATACTGTTTTGTGGTGTAAAATTCAAGAATGATCAGAAGAATATTTCTATGGAAGGATACTGGATGAAGCGCAAATATCAAGGATATTCCACTAATTTCATGGAGCATAGAAGTCAAAGTTTTATCCAACTGAGTATAATAAAGAATGGAATAACAAAAGAAATCACCATGCATGCGATAGACCGCACAGACAGGTTATTCCAGCAGAATAATAATAACGGAACCAGGTCAGGTGAAATTCACACCGACAGGATGTTCCAACAGAATAATAAAGAATGGAACCAGGTCCGGTGTAAAACACACAGACAGGATATTCCAACAGAATAATAAATAATGGAACCAGGTCCGGTGTAAAACACACAGACAGGATATTCCAACAGAATAATAAAGAATGGAACCAGGTCCGGTGTAAAACACACAGACAGGATATTCCGACAGAAATATAAAGACAGGATAGTAAATGGATGTCACCAAGTATAGGGTATTCCGCGTATACCGGTTATTCCAACAGAATAATAATGAATGGAATAACATAAGGATTTCACCAAGTATAGGGTGTACCGCGTATACAGGTCATGTATAGGGTATGCCACTTTTACAGGTTATTCCAACAGAATAACAAAGAATGGAATAACATAAGTTCTCTTCAAGAAGAAAGAATAACACCCCTTACCTTATTTAGGAGATTGAATACTGCAGTAGTGTAGTAACCGAATACTCTTCTTCTTTCTCTCTTATTCTCTCTATACTTTCTCTCTCTATAGCTTGAGCGAATTCGTGAAAAATAATGAAGCCCTAGGCCTCTATTTATAGAAGATTTATTACTATTTACGAAAGTAATTACTATTTACGAAGGTAATTACTATTTACGAAGGTAATTACTATTGACGAAGGTAATTACTATTTACGAAGGTAATTACTATTTATGAAAAAGACTCTTAGATGATGACATATGGCCCCCCATAAATAATTCAACTTACCACAAACGTCTAATAATAGACTCTTTATATACATCAAGGATTGAATAAAAATTACCAGAAATCATTTTATTTTTAATCAGCACATATTTAATCTTTCAACAATTATTAATCATTTATAACTTGTCGTCTCAATTATTGTTTAAATAATATAACATATTATACAGATGATACTGTGACAATAATTGAATCAATAATATAAGAGATATGATGCAGCAATTACTGTAGCAATAATTGAGTATAGCTGAGTGACTTCTCACGTAAGCATCAATAATCAATACCGTGTGCTACTATGCAACAACGCGTATTACTGTACTTTTACTACCGAGTAGTTCAACAGTTTTAACGGTAACACCTCCGCCGTTATTTTATAGAAAGATAATTTTGTCGTTTTCTAACTACGACAATACTTCCGTTGTGGGGTCCACCAATGATTGTGCCGTCGTACGAATATTCCCCGACAAAAAGAATATTCCCCGACCAAACGAATATTTTATAACAACTTGCGTACTTTGCAAAATTTATAAATATTACCCACAACTATAACATTATATCCAATTTATTCCATAATATTCAAAAATAATAATTATAGAAAATTCATCTTTATTTATAAAAACTGGGGTCTTACAACCTCCCCTTCTTATGAAATTTCGCCCTCGAAATTAGGGTACGTACCTGGTATGTCAAAGAGGTAAGGATACCTTGATTTCATTTCAGATTCTAACTCCCAAGTCATTTCCTCAACATCGTGGTTTCTCCACAAAACTTTGACTTGAGGTATAACCTTGGAGCGTAGAATATGTTCCTTCTTATCCAAGATTTGAACAGGAATCTCTTCATACGTCAGATCTTCCGCTATTTCGTCCGGTTCTAACTCAATAATGTGGTTCGGGTCTTTCACATATTTTCGTAACATGGATATGTGAAAAACGTTATGAACACGAGACATACTTGGCGGTAAAGCTAGTCTATAGGCCACAGTTCCTATTCGATCGAGGATTAAAAATGGACCGATGAATCGAGGATTGAGTTTTCCTCTCTTTCCAAATCTTGTAACTCCTTTCCATGGAGTAATACGTAACAACACATGATCTCCTATATTGAATTCAACGTCCTTTCGATGAAGATCAACATAACTCTTTTGTCGACTTTGTGAGGTTTTTATACGTTGTCGGATCGTTTGAATCTTTTTCGTAGTCATACGTACCAACTCCGGTCCCAACAACGTTGCTTCACCCACCTCATCCCAGCATACTGGAGAACGACACTTTCTTTCATACAACACTTCGAATGGAGCCATGCCAATACTTGCTTGATAACTGTTGTTGTAGGAAAACTCCACCAATGGTAAGAACTTGTCCCAACTTCCCTTGAAATCAAGGACACAGAGTCTTAATAGATCTTCGAGAGTTTGAATAGTCCTCTCCGACTGTCCGTCCGTCTGAGGATGATATGCCGAGCTAAATCGTAAGTCTGTGCCCATAGCTTTTTGCAAACTAACCCAAAATCGTGAAGTAAATCTTGGGTCTCGATCAGAAACTATGGATACCGGCATACCATGCAGTCTTACAATCTCGTTTATGTACATACGAGCAAGACGTTCAAGTGTATAAGTTTCTCGTATAGGTAAGAAATGAGCAGACTTGGTCAATCTATCAACAATAACCCAAATCGCATCTATGCCTTGAGAAACCTTAGGAAGACCGGTAACGAAATCCATGGTAATGTGCTCCCACTTCCATTCTGGAATTTCAAGTGGTTGCAATGGACCTTTTGGTACTTGATGCTCCGCTTTAACTCGTTGACAAGTTAGACACCTTGAGATAAACAACGCTATCTCTCTCTTCATATTACTCCACCAAAATGTATGACGAATATCATGATACATTTTGGTACTCCCAGGATGGATTGCAAACGGTGTATTGTGTGCCTCCATCATGATTTTATACTTTAAATCAGGGTCATTAGGAACACAAAGTCTGGAGTTGACTCGAAGTATTCCTTCTTCATCGATTCTTGCTTCCGGCATAGCACCTTCTTGCACTTTCTTCCTCATACGCATCAGCTCCAGGTCTGTAGCTTGAGCGACTTTAACTTTATCGATTAAAGTCGGTTCTACTCGTATATTCGCCATCGTCACATGCGTCCCTGGAGTCTTTAACTCTATCCCCATCCTTTGCAAGTCACACAAAATGGGCCCTTGCGTTGACAATATCGCACTCGTACTTGCATGTGATCTTCTACTCAATGCGTCAGCTACCACGTTTGTTTTTCCAGGATGGTATTGGATGGTATGATCATAATCTTTCAACAGTTCAAGCCAACGTCGTTGTCGCATGTTGAGTTCCTTTTGAGTGAAGAAATATTTGAGGCTTTTATGATCCGTAAAGATCTCCACTTTCTCCCCATACAAGTAATGCCTCCAAATTTTAAGTGCAAAGACAACAGCTGCCAACTCTAGATCATGAGTAGGATAATTCTTCTCATATTCTTTGAGTTGTCGCGAGGCATAGGCTATGACTTTTCCATGTTGCATGAGAACACATCCCAGCCCTTTGCCCGAAGCATCACTGTAGATGACAAATCCCTCCGAGCCAGACGGTATTGTCAGAACAGGTGCTGAAATGAGTCTCCTCTTGAGTTCTTGAAAACTCTTCTCACATTCTTCACTCCAACCAAACTTTGTATCTTTCCAAGTCAGCTGAGTCAATGGAGTAGCGATTCGAGAAAATCCTTCCACGAATCTTCGATAATAACCAGCTAAACTGAGAAAGCTACGTACTTCGGTCACTGATTTAGGTTGCTCCCAGCTTTGAATAGCTTCAATCTTTGCTGGGTCAACAGATATTCCACGACTTGATACCACGTGCCCAAGGAATGCTACTTCCTCAAGCCAGAACTCGCATTTCTTCAACTTGGCATAAAGCTTATATTCACGAAGCTTTTGGAGTGTCAGCCTCAAGTGTTGCTCATGATCTTCACGGCTTTTGGAATAAATGAGGATGTCATCAATAAAGACGACCACAAAATGATCCAAATATTCCTTGAATACTCGGTTCATCATATCCATGAAGGCAGCAGGAGCATTAGTCAATCCATAGGACATGACTAAGAATTCATAATGCCCGTACCGAGTTCTGAAAGCCGTCTTTGGAATGTCATCGGTTCTAATCTTCAATTGGTGATACCCGGAACGAAGATCGATCTTTGTAAAGAATTTGGCTCCTTGCAACTGGTCAAATAGATCATCAATTCGTGGCAATGGATACCTATTTTTGATGGTGACATGATTCAACTCCCGATAATCAATACAAAGTCGCATACTCCCATCTTTCTTCTTCACGAATAGAACAGGAGCACCCCAAGGAGAAGTACTAGGACGAATAAAGCCAATGTCTAACAATTCCTGCAGTTGGGTTTTTAACTCCTGAAGTTCAATAGGAGCCATTCGATATGGGGCTTTAGAAATGGGTTTTGTACTGGGTTCAAGGTCGATACAAAATTCAATCTCACGCTCTGGGGGTAGGCCAGGAAGTTCTTCGGGGAATACGTCAGGAAATTCATTAGCAGTAGAAATATCGTTCAAAACTGACGTATTTTTGTTTAAATCTGTGACATGAGCTAAGAAAGCTTGACATCCGTTTTTCAATAAACGAATAGCTTTATGGCTTGAGATGATCGTGATTGATTTTAATGGTTTGGTCGCTTGAATTCGCATAATAGGTTGATTAGGAATATGAAAGCTAACAACCTTATGGAAACAATCAATTTTTGCATGATAAGTAGTTAACCAATCAATCCCTAGAATCACGTCAAATGCAAGTATTTTCAATGAAATAAGATCTACAGGTAATGTGAGGGTACCGATTTGAACCAAACAAGACTTATAAACAGTGGATGTAATGAAGGTTTCTCCCAACGGAGTTTCTACAGATAAGTCAAAGTCCAATTTCTCCGGAGTCAAATTTAATCGATGAGCGCAAGTAGGAGAAATAAAAGAATGGGTAGAACCGGTATCAAATAAAGTATAGACTTCGTTAGAGTTTATGATAAGCTTACCCGTGATGACCTCATTCGGGTTCCTTGCTTTCTGGGAGGTCACAACAAACGCTCTCCCTTGCACTACCGGCTTTGACCTTTCTGGGACGGCCTTTGGTGCCTCCACCCTAGCTGAATTGGTCTTTGGTAAACGATAAAATCGGGCCAAGTGACCTTCTCTTCCACAATTATAACATGCTTTGGACGGCATCGCGCAATTTGGACTGATGTGTCCCTCCCCTCCGCATTTGAAGCATATGATAGGTGGTCTTTCTCCTTCCTTAACAACGGGTGCTGGTGCTGACGTCTTTCCATCATTGTTGAATCTCCTCTTTTTGAAATGTCCATTCTTATTGTTTTGGCCCTGATTACCACCGAAGTGGTAACCACTTCTGGCCTGCTGATTCCCTCCACGCTTGTTGTCACCGCTTCGATGACCACTCTCGTTGGTATTATAATTTTGCCGGCTGCTCTCTTTTAGTTGAGTTGACTCGTTATCGCGCTCCACTAACTGAGCCCTATTAACAACATCTGAATACAAACACAGTTTATGAGAAATAAGATGTTTACGTATCTCCGACTTCAAACCTCTTAAAAACATTCGCGCCATTCTCTCTTCATTATCCACCAAGTGGGAAGGAAACCGTGATAACTCTGCAAATTTTACCTCGTATTGCGACACGGTCATATTATTTTGTTCCAACTTAATAAACTCCACCTCCTTCATGTGGCGAATACTTTCGGGAAAGTATTTATCATTGAACAGCTCCTGGAACTTCTCCCAAGATATCTTCAGTACAGCAGGTTGAGTACGTTTTACCGATTCCCACCAGTAATCTGCCTCTCTGCGCAACATAAAGGCGGCAAAGGGAACCTTTTGCTCCTCGGAGCATCCCAAGACATCAAATATCTTGGTCATCTGCTTTATTCATGTTTCCGCCATAAGTGGTTTTGGCTCTCCCTTAAACTCCGGTGGTCCCAGCTCCTTGAACTGTTTAGCGGTGACCGCCCGAGAGTTTCCCGCGTTTCCATCTACGTTTTGGACAGGAGTTGCTCTCGCCTGCTGCTGCATGAATTGCATAAAACCTCTGAACATTTGATCATTCGTCATTTGGTCAGTGTTGTTGTTTGCATGAGGATTTTCTCCTTCCTGATGCACATTATCCTGATTATTGATATGTGGTGAATCAACGATCGTCTGTGCTCCATTGTCATTCTCAATATTCTCAGATGTCATTTTCAGATACTGCCACAAAACAAAAGGTTAATTGACATATAACATATTATCTCTATATTCTGACCGACCAATAAAATAGCACATAAACTTAGGTAGGTCATACTAGCGAAGGAATTCCCCGTCTCTCCCCTCCTAGTACTATTCTCACATCTTAGCCAGGGATCATATCCCTAAGCTCTGATACCAACTGTGACGCCCCCAAAATTAGGTATACATCACCCATCTTGAGTCGCCAGATACATGGTACAGAATTCAAATACAACTTATTAATACAACTGTCGTGTACAATACGACAAAACATAACTGTGAGTTTGAATACAATTATTGTCTACTAGAGATCATACAAACTCAAAAGGTGTCCTCAATACAATTATTGTCACACTATTTACAAGAATAGTGAGGACTACTAATACTATTCTCTGGTCCATCACTCCGTTCCCCGACTCGTCCCAGCTATATTCTCATTTCCTGAAGAGAACAGTGAAAGAAAGGGTGAGCTCAACTAGCCCAGTAAGAAATATTATGACTAAGATAATGCAGAATAAATTATCATTAGCCTTCAACAGTGTTAAACTGATAAAATACAATAAACATCAAGTTTAACTACAGCGGAACCAACAATCCATTAAAAGAGTCAAGTAGAAAATAAAATCTACTAACTTTTATGATTTAAAAGGTTTTTCATCATCGTTATAGCTGAGACTCAGCTTAATAAATATTCCACATCATCGAATCACCCCCGCACTACGGCCAAGGATATTCTTTAGTATCACGACCACAATTATTCATGCACTACGGCCAAGAATATTTGTGTATTCATCAATGGTCATGATCATGCCAACAACTGTCCATCAATGCACTACGGGCCAATGAGGATTTTTAATTTTTACATCATTTGTAACATTACGGTCATGATTACACCGAATAATCCCTGGTCATAATCATACCAAGTCCATCTATGCACTACAGGCCACAGATGACTTTCAACAAAATATAAACATGAGGATGATGACAATGATATAAGAATTCAATAAAACAAGTTCAAGAATTATTTTATCCAGGAATTATTAACGTTCAAATTTGTCAACACGATACTGTTTTGTGGTGTAAAATTCAAGAATGATCAGAAGAATATTTCTATGGAAGGATACTGGATGAAGCGCAAATATCAAGGATATTCCACTAATTTCATGGAGCATAGAAGTCAAAGTTTTATCCAACTGAGTATAATAAAGAATGGAATAACAAAAGAAATCACCATGCATGCGATAGACCGCACAGACAGGTTATTCCAGCAGAATAATAATAACGGAATCAGGTCAGGTGAAATTCACACCGACAGGATGTTCCAACAGAATAATAAAGAATGGAACCAGGTCCGGTGTAAAACACACAGACAGGATATTCCAACAGAATAATAAATAATGGAACCAGGTCCGGTGTAAAACACACAAACAGGATATTCCAACAGAATAATAAAGAATGGAACCAGGTCCGGTGTAAAACACACAGACAGGATATTCCGACAGAAATATAAAGACAGGATAGTAAATGGATGTCACCAAGTATAGGGTATTCCGCGTATACCGGTTATTCCAACAGAATAATAATGAATGGAATAACATAAGGATTTCACCAAGTATAGGGTGTACCGCGTATACAGGTCATGTATAGGGTATGCCACTTTTACAGGTTATTCCAACAGAATAACAAAGAATGGAATAACATAAGTTCTCTTCAAGAAGAAAGAATAACACCCCTTACCTTATTTAGGAGATTGAATACTGCAGTAGTGTAGTAACCGAATACTCTTCTTCTTTCTCTCTTATTCTCTCTATACTTTCTCTCTCTATAGCTTGAGCGAATTCGTGAAAAATAATGAAGCCCTAGGCCTCTATTTATAGAAGATTTATTACTATTTACGAAAGTATTTACTATTTACGAAGGTAATTACTATTTACGAAGGTAATTACTATTTACGAAGGTAATTACTATTTACGAAGGTAATTACTATTTACGAAGGTAATTACTATTGACGAAGGTAATTACTATTTACGAAGGTAATTACTATTTATGAAAAAGACTCTTAGATGATGACATATGGCCCCCCATAAATAATTCAACTTACCACAAACGTCTAATAATAGACTCTTTATATACATCAAGGATTGAATAAAAATTACCAGAAATCATTTTATTTTTAATCAGCACATATTTAATCTTTCAATAATTATTAATCATTTATAACTTGTCGTCTCAATTATTGTTTAAATATTATAACTTATTATACAGATGATACTGTGACAATAATTGAATCAATAATATAAGAGATATGATGCAGCAATTACTGTAGCAATAATTGAGTATAGCTGAGTGACTTCTCACGTAAGCATCAATAATCAATACCGTGTGCTACTATGCAACAACGCGTATTACTGTACTTTTACTGCCGAGTAGTTCAACAGTTTTAACGGTAACACCTCCGCCGTTATTTTATAGAAAGATAATTTTGTCGTTTTCTAACTACGACAATACTTCCGTTGTGGGGTCCACCAATGATTGTGCCGTCGTACGAATATTCCCCGACAAAAAGAATATTCCCCGACCAAACGAATATTTTATAACAACTTGCGTACTTTGCAAAATTTATAAATATTACCCACAACTATAACATTATATCCAATTTATTCCATAATATTCAAAAATAATAATTATAGAAAATTCATATTTATTTATAAAAATTGGGGTCTTACATCAAACACAATCAAATCTAAGAAAAATCTAGGGTTTTCTATCTTTTGAAAACTTATCATCCAATTCATGCTATAGTATATCCAAACATGTAACACTTATATACAACTAGATCTAAGGTTTTAAACCTCAAGATCACAACTTCAAGTTGACAAAAATCAAATTAAACTACCAAGGAAATTTAGCCTATACAAGAAGAAATTTTTTTATACCTTAGCTTGATTTCCTTCTCTCCTTCAAAGATGTAGATGGATCTTGATTGTATGAACATCAAAATCTCCCCCCCCCCTTCCTTAGAGTGGCCGAAAATGGCCTTCTCTTCTCTCTCTCTCTCTCTCTCTCTCTCTCTTCTTAGCTAACTTTGGAAGTAAATGAAAGAGAAAGAAAAAGATAACATAACTTTACTTTAGTAAACTAAATATATCTCAAGCTCCTTCCTTTTTCTCTTGGCATTATCCGGCCATGCCTTGTATTATTGATCCCACTCACTTTCTCCTTTTCCCTTTAGCAATATCCAAGTGGTTACTTGCAAGATAAATGAACAAAATGTTGGACAAAATAAAAATTGACACATAGAGGGAGTTAGTGAGAGTGGTTCAACCACTAAAGTGAGCCATTAATGCCACATTCATCTCCCCTTTTTCCTACTCTTTTGGCCGGCCATGTGGCCTAAAAATGCTCCCAATTTGCTTTCTATTTTACCTCTTATTTGAGTTAACAAATGTCCAAAAATTTCTCTCCCACTTGGGCTAAAAATTGAGTCATTCCATTAATGTATTGCTTGGTCCTCTAACCAATTTCTTTGACCAACACTTGGGCTATACATAGTCCAATACCTTTAGTTCTTTTCCAACCCAAATCATTTAATTAGGATTTTTACTTCTCCATTATAACACCAATTCTCGCTCACATGCCCATTTATTTCCTTAACCCAATTAGACTTGCTATAATTAGGTTATAAAATTAATTAACCGAAATGTATAAAATAAATCTCTTAGAATTAGTATATAATTAAATACTATCATTCTCCCACATATTTACACTTAAGCTTTTAACACTTAGCTTTTAAATTCCCAAATTAGGGTTTTAAATATCCGAATTAGGGTTTCGGATTCTCGAAACTAAAATTAAAGTTTCTGAGTGTATCGTTAGGGTTTCTAACAGTTCGTTAGATTTTTCTAACTTAATAAACATATGATTAACATAACTTTAGGGTTTTCCTAAAGTTATAACTTATCTGATCAATCCTTGATCTCAAATCATTATGGTTCACATATGTAATCAAATATACCGACTAGTATTCGCTTCGATACTTATCCTTGATAATTCTTCAAAAGAATTTTAAATCTACCATAATCTTATACCTCATTACTAGACTATCACTTACAATCTATCACATAATTCAAGTTTTGTCCAAAACTTTTGAAATTCTTGGAATTTCATTACATAACTGCCAATTCCATACACTTATTTCCTGTCTAGGTCTAATATTTGACCTTAAATCAATCATTTAAGATTTTAATAAATTGTCCAAATTTTCGGGTTGTCACATTCACCCCTCCTTCTAAGAATTTCGTCCCCGAAATTCACCTTACACCATACACCTTTTATACTAAGCGATCACACAAGATCTTGAACTTATTTTCTCGGGTATCTATCAAAGATACTCAAACTTCTCGGGTATCTATCAAAGATTTACTTTGATATATACTCAAATTTCTCGGGTATCTATCAAAGATACTCAAATTTCTTGGGTATCTATCAAAGATACTCAAATTTCTCGGGTATCTATTAAAGATACTCAAAACGCGTGCAAAGATCAAATTCACACCCAATAAAATATTTCCTTTATAAAAAAAATAATCATTCTCAGTCTTAGAATCAAGATTTTGATTTAACAACAGAATACTATGATTTCAAATTCTATTTGCTTCTCTTCTCTTCTCTAACCCATCAAATTTTCATTCTTGATCTAGCCGAAATAACTGGCAATGATCTATCAATAATAATTAAATTCTCTTCTCTTATCTTTTCATCTATTTCTATAATCCTCAATTCTCCATTCACACACAACTATACCCAGTTCATAAAACCACACTTATGAGTTCATAGCCTGACCACAATTATATGAGTTTACGAACTTACCCTAGTCTGACCTTTGGCGTCCGTTCGCTGAGGGGCTCATAAACATTTCATATAACTATGAGTCAAGAATATCACAAAAGTATGAGTTCTAAAAACTCGTACTTAATCCTATATTCTCTACCTATGACTTATTTATCTGTCATACACATGAGAAAGGAATCACCCTCTTAACACGCATATAGCAAATAGCGCGACGCAAATATTTCAATGATTATCAGTGCCAGAAACTAAGTGGTTGTCAAACCAAACTCGGCCACTAATCAATATAGGAAGTTAAGCGAACAATTCCCCGCCCATACAAAGAATTGGTCAACCTAACAACTACATCGACCAGGAAGCTAAGTGATTCTAAAACTAAGTACAAATTCCCCGCCCATACAAGGAATCATACAACTCAGCGGCTGACACGAGTCCTCAATTGAAATCCCACATAATTCTAGCTCCACACATACTCCATACGAATTTTATTTAATCCGTATTTACAATTCATAAATCTTTCATAAGTTTTCATAGTACAATTGATACACAGCATCTTGTTGTAAACTTTTCAATCATCAGATTGATTCTTTTCCCACATCATAACCTTATCAGATCACGGGGTTATCTTATCGTATATATTACGATTTATTTCTATGCATTATGATCGTTTTGTTTTACGATCTTCTATCCATGCACTTTTAGTCTTTTAGACTCGTTCTATTCACCATTACTGTTCAACTTTATTATCAGAGTTAGGGAACTTTGTGTCTTAACAACTTACCGAGATTTGTCTTTGAATCTTACCGACACACTAACTCGACTTGAGTTAGTACTTAAGCCTAATCACTGCGGTTATTTGTCTCAGGTATTACTACCTAAGCTTCATAACCAACAGCTCTGATACCAACTGTAACAGCCCCGAATCCGGGTCCCAAATCGCCTCGGATCCGGTACACTAATTCTTTCATTAATCGCGGAAGATATAAACATAATTTGTTTATACATTACATTACACACTATTCCCCAAGGTCGAGTAACCTTAACTTAAATACAATTCATAATCTTTATAACACATTCATCAAACTATTTTATTACAAAATAGTTGCACTTTATATTCCAAGCTAAACTTGGCATTATCTTTTCTATCGATGATTCATTTATTTAAGAATCATATCTAATCTCAATTCAATTTAAATCTTCTTTATCTATTCAACCTTTCAAACTGTATATAGCTGTCAATTACATTTGATAAAACTATCAATCATAGATTTATACAATTTCTAATTCAAGAAAAAGTATTCATTTTGTGCATCGTTCAATCTTCATCATCCGTATAACAAATAATATTGTCTAACATCATTAACCTGCAAAAAGTTTATGTTTGCAAGATTGAGCTCGACAGCCCAGCAAAATTTAACAGTCTATCATGTTTCATATAACACACAATTCTATATGCACTACAATTCCTTTAATATGCATATCTACATGCATCATATATTCTTTACTATGCATTTCCTACATGCATCAATAATTCCTTACAAAACATACATTCATGCATTATACAATTCTAATTTATCGAGTTACCTCATACAACATGTAATCACGTATAGCTTGAGTTTCATAACCCAATTAACTTAGTCATATTTTGACTTTTAACAATTCATAGAGCATGATATGTAATTTAACACATAACCACATTCCATCCACAAACATAATAGAACTGAAAAACTTGCCTGAACCGTTGATTACTGCAACGCTATTTATATCACTTTACCCGAAGACCTAATATTAATAATATAGATCTCCAATATTAGAATAATATCATCACATATAATTTTCTTATCAGTCAAAACATATTTTCTAGTCTCGTAATAATTTTCGGATAATTATTACCATATATCGCCACTTTAAAACCGTATTTAAATGAATTAAATACCACATAATTCCTTAATCATTAATATTTATTTAATATAAAATATTAATGAAAATCATTACATAATATTATAAGTCTATACAGCACATAAAACTTAGTATCAGGTTAGAATATTAGGTTTGAGTTGTTACCGACGCAATTTATCATCCCGACGGTCTAGTCGGACAAATATCGAGTTTAAGTTCAATTAAACTCTACCTCAGCGCTTAACCATGCCATAGAGTCATATTTATATGATTTAACACTCTTTTTCATTACATAAGTTATTCGTTCACATCTAGTAAGTCAAATACTAATCCAGCAACCTAGATTCCATTTCAGCAACCTGAATTCACTATTCTTCTTCACGAAAATTCTAAAACTTATTATTTTTCTATCCTTTGGTCAAACACACATATATGCATTTCATGCGTAAAAAATATTTTTCCATAATTTTCCAACACCCTTTGGTATTTTTTCAAAAATTAATTTCTAGTGTGTAGCTTAAGAAATTAGCTACCTCGTGCTTAACTCCAGTAATGCCCATCTTTTGGCATAACCTTATATATGTTAATGTGATGCTCCATTTTAAATTTCGTGGCAATCGGAAATGTAGAACTCCGTTTGTAGCGATTTCTGTCGGAAAATCACAAAAATTGTAATGGCCATAACCTGGTCGTTTTAACTCGGAATTAGCTCATTTTTGGACATGAGCTACATAATACCATATATTTTCATTTCCCAAAAGCCTGGAATTTTTCTCATTAAATAAATGTCAGAAACAGCCCCCGAAAAATTTTGGGCAGAAACTTTTTTCACTTTGACAGTTTTGGAGTCCTTCACCAAAACTTATATAAAACGAAATCTTTAACTCCGATTAATGATCCGTCACTTTTTTTGGATTCCTATCTTTCCGAACTACAGTTTTCATATATCACAATCAATATTTGAACATGTTTAGCTCCCGGAATTTAGCCCGGAAGTGACTGTTCCAAAACTGTCCTTTTCACAGTTTTCTTAACTTTGTGTAGTTTGGGAGAAATCCCATAACTTGCTCATTTTTTAACCTATTTGCATAATTCCAAAGGGATTTTACCCTTAACACATATATCTAACATCCCAAGAGCATAAATCATAAATATACATCATAGATTTCAAAAATAATCAAAACCTAGCTCACACCTTATAAGTTCAAACTTTTCGGAAAAATTCCATTTTTCTATTCCTTTTGATTTCGACAAAATCAACACCCAATATGGGTAGATCCAACCAATAAAAACTTATTAACATGTGTATACTTGGTCCTTGAGTTTAGAACCAAAATTTCTTATCTCATCAAACAAGCTTCAAACACAATCAAATCTAAGAAAAATCTAGGGTTTTCTATCTTTTAAAAACTTATCATCCAATTCATGCTATAGTATATCCAAACATGTAACACTTATATACACATAGATCTAAGGTTTTAAACCTCAAGATCACAACTTCAAGTTGACAAAAATCAAATCAAACTACCAAGGAAATTTAGCTTACACAAGAAAAAAAAAATTTATACCTTAGCTTGATTTCCTTCTCTCCTTCAAAGATGTAGATGGATCTTGATTGTATGAACATCAAAATCTCCCCCCCCCCCTTCCTTAGAGTGGCCGAAAATGGCCTTCTCTTCTCTCTCTCTCTCTCTCTCTCTCTCTTCTTAGCTAACTTTGGAAGTAAATGAAAGAGAAAGAAAAAGATAACATAACTTTACTTTAGTAAACTAAATATATCTCAAGCTCCTTCCTTTTTCTCTTGGCATGATCCGGCCATGCCTTGTATTATTGATCCCACTCACTTTCTCCTTTTCCCTTTAGCAATATCCAAGTGGTTACTTGCAAGATAAATGAACAAAATGTTGGACAAAATAAAAATTGACACATAGAGGGAGTTAGTGAGAGTGGTTCAACCACTAAAGTGAGCCATTAATGCCACATTCATCTCCCCTTTTTCCTACTCTTTTGGCCGGCCATGTGGCCTAAAAATGCTCCCAATTTGCTTTCTATTTTACCTCTTATTTGAGTTAACAAATGTCCAAAAATTTCTCTCCCACTTGGGCTAAAAATTGAGTCATTCCTTTAATGTATTGCTTGGTCCTCTAACCAATTTCTTTGACCAACACTTGGGCTATACATAGTCCAATACCTTTAGTTCTTTTCCAACCCAAATCATTTAATTAGGATTTTTACTTCTCCATTATAACACCAATTCTCGCTCACATGCCCATTTATTTCCTTAACCCAATTAGACTTGCTATAATTAGGTTATAAAATTAATTAACCGAAATGTATAAAATAAATCTCTTAGAATTAGTATATAATTAAATACTATCATTCTCCCACATATTTACACTTAAGCTTTTAACACTTAGCTTTTAAATTCCCAAATTAGGGTTTTAAATATCCGAATTAGGGTTTCGGATTCTCGAAACTAAAATTAAAGTTTCTGAGCGTATCGTTAGGGTTTCTAACAGTTCGTTAGATTTTTCTAACTTAATAAACATATGATTAACATAACTTTAGGGTTTTGCTAAAGTTATAACTTATCTGATCAATCCTTGATCTCAAATCATTATGGTTCACATATGTAATCAAATATACCGACTAGTATTCGCTTCGATACTTATCCTTGATAATTCTTCAAAAGAATTTTAAATCTACCATAATCTTATACCTCATTACTAGACTATCACTTACAATCTATCACATAATTCAAGTTTTGTCCAAAACTTTTGAAATTCTTGGAATTTCATTACATAACTGCCAATTCCATACACTTATTTCCTGTCTAGGTCTAATATTTGACCTTAAATCAATCATTTAAGATTTTAATAAATTGTCCAAATTCTCGGGTTGTCACATTCACCCCTCCTTCTAAGAATTTCGTCCCCGAAATTCACCTTACACCTTTTATACTAAGCGATCACACAAGATCTTGAACTTATTTTCTCGGGTATCTATCAAAGATACTCAAACTTCTCGGGTATCTATCAAAGATTTACTTTGATATATACTCAAATTTCTCGGGTATCTATCAAAGATACTCAAACTTCTCGGGTATCTATCAAAGATACTCAAATTTCTCGGGTATCTATCAAAGATACTCAAATTTCTCGGGTATCTATTAAAGATACTCAAATTTCTCGGGTATCTATCAAAGATACTCAAATTTCTTGGGTATCTATCAAAGATACTCAAATTTCTCGGGTATCTATTAAAGATACTCAAAACGCGTGCAAAGATCAAATTCACACCCAATAAAATATTTCCTTTATAAAAAAAATAATCATTCTCAGTCTTAGAATCAAGATTTTGATTTAACAACAGAATACTATGATTTCAAATTCTATTTTCTTCTCTTCTCTTCTCTAACCCATCAAATTTTCATTTTTGATCTAGCCGAAATAACTGGCAATGATCTATCAATAATAATTAAATTCTCTTCTCTTATCTTTTCATCTATTTCTATAATCCTCAATTCTCCATTCACACACAACTATACCCAGTTCATAAAACCACACTTATGAGTTCATAGCCTGACCACAATTATATGAGTTTACGAACTTACCCTAGTCTGACCTTTGGCGTCCGTTCGCTGAGGGGCTCATAAACATTTCATATAACTATGAGTCAAGAATATCACAAAAGTATGAGTTCTAAAAACTCGTACTTAATCCTATATTCTCTACCTATGACTTATTTATCTGTCATACACATGAGAAAGGAATCACCCTCTTAACACGCATATAGCAAATAGCGCGACGCAAATATTTCAATGATTATCAGTGCCAGAAACTAAGTGGTTGTCAAACCAAACTCGGCCACTAATCAATATAGGAAGTTAAGCGAACAATTCCCCGCCCATACAAAGAATTGGTCAACCTAACAACTACATCGACCAGGAAGCTAAGTGATTCTAAAACTAAGTACAAATTCCCCGCCCATACAAGGAATCATACAACTCAGCGGCTGACACGAGTCCTCAATTGAAATCCCACATAATTCTAGCTCCACACATACTCCATACGAATTTTATTTAATCCGTATTTACAATTCATAAATCTTTCATAAGTTTTCATAGTACAATTGATACACAGCATCTTGTTGTAAACTTTTCAATCATCAGATTGATTCTTTTCCCACATCATAACCTTATCAGATCACGGGGTTATCTTATCGTATATATTACGATTTATTTCTATGCATTATGATCGTTTTGTTTTACGATCTTCTATCCATGCACTTTTAGTCTTTTAGACTCGTTCTATTCACCATTACTGTTCAACTTTATTATCAGAGTTAGGGAACTTTGTGTCTTAACAACTTACCGAGATTCGTCTTTGAATCTTACCGACACACTAACTCGACTTGAGTTAGTACTTAAGCCTAATCACTGCGGTTATTTGTCTCAGGTATTACTATCTAAGCTTCATAACCAACAGCTCTGATACCAACTGTAACAGCCCCGAATCCGGGTCCCAAATCGCCTCGGATCCGGTACACTAATTCTTTCACTAATCGCGGAAGATATAAACATAATTTGTTTATACATTACATTACACACTATTCCCCAAGGTCGAGTAACCTTAACTTAAATACAATTCATAATCTTTATAACACATTCATCAAATTATTTTATTACAAAATAGTTGCACTTTATATTCCAAGCTAAACTTGGCACTATCTTTTCTATCGATGATTCATTTATTTAAGAATCATATCTAATCTCAATTCAATTTAAATCTTCTTTATCTATTCAACCTTTCAAACTGTATATAGCTGTCAATTACATTTGATAAAACTATCAATCATAGATTTATACAATTTCTAATTCAACAAAAAGTATTCATTTTGTGCATCGTTCAATCTTCATCATCCGTATAGCAAATAATATTGTCTAACATCATTAATATCTAATCTCAATTCAATTTAAATCTTCTTTATCTATTCAACCTTTCAAACTGTATATAGCTGTCAATTACATTTGATAAAACTATCAATCATAGATTTATACAATTTCTAATTCTTGAAAAAGTATTCATTTTGTGCATCGTTCAATCTTCATCATCCGTATAGCAAATAATATTGTCTAACATCATTAACCTGCAAAAAGTTTATGTTTGCAAGATTGAGCTCGACAGCCCAGCAAAATTTAACAGTCTATCATGTTTCATATAACACACAATTCTATATGCACTACAATTCCTTTAATATGCATATCTACATGCATCATATATTCTTTACTATGCATTTCCTACATGCATCAATAATTCCTTACAAAACATACATTCATGCATTATACAATTCTAATTTATCGAGTTACCTCATACAACATGTAATCACGTATAGCTTGAGTTCCATAACCCAATTAACTTAGTCATATTTTGACTTTTAACAATTCATAGAGCATGATATGTAATTTAACACATAACCACATTCCATCCACAAACATAATAGAACTGAAAAACTTGCCTGAACCGTTGATTACCGCAACGCTATTTATATCACTTTACCCGAAGACCTAATATTAATAATATAGATCTCCAATATTAGAATAATATCATCACATATAATTTTCTTATCAGTCAAAACATATTTTCTAGTCTCGTAATAATTTTCGGATAATTATTACCATATATCACCACTTTAAAACCGTATTTAAATGAATTAAATACCACATAATTCCTTAATCATTAATATTTATTTAATATAAAATATTAATGAAAATCATTACATAATATTATAAGTCTATACAGCACATAAAACTTAGTATCAGGTTAGAATATTAGGTTTGAGTTGTTACCGACGCAATTTATCATCTCGACGGTCTAGTCGGACAAATATCGAGTTTAAGTTCAATTAAACTCTACCTCAGTGCTTAACCATGCCATAGAGTCATATTTATATGATTTAACACTCTTTTTCATTACATAAGTTATTCGTTCACATCTAGTAAGTCAAATACTAATACAGCAACCTGGATTCCATTTCAGCAACCTGAATTCACTATTCTTCTTCACGAAAATTCCAAATCAACTTATTATTTTTCTATCCTTTGGTCAAACACACATATATGCATTTCATGCGTAAAAAATATTTTTCCATAATTTTCCAACACCCTTTGGTATTTTTTCAAAAATTAATTTCTAGTGTGTAGCTTAAGAAATTAGCTACCTCGTGCTTAACTCCAGTAATGCCCATCTTTTGGCATAACCTTATATATGTTAATGTGATGCTCCATTTTAAATTTCGTGGCAATCAGAGTTGTAGAACTCCGTTTGTAGCGATTTCCGTCGGAAAATCACAAAAATTGTAATGGTCATAACCTGGTCGTTTTAACTCGGAATTAGCTCATTTTTGGACATGAGTTACATAATACCATATATTTTCATTTCCCAAAAGCCTGGAATTTTTCTCATTAAATAAATGTCTGAAACAGCCCCCGGAAAATTTTGGGCAGAAACTTTTTTCACTTTGACAGTTTTGGAGTCCTTCACCAAAACTTATATAAAACGAAATCTGTAACTCCGATTAATGATCCGTCACTTTTGTTGGATTCCTATCTTTCCGAACTACAGTTTTCATATATCACAATCAATATTTGGACATGTTTAGCTCCCTAAATTTAGCCCGGAAGTGACTGTTCCAAAACTGTCCTTTTCACAGTTTTCTTAACTTTGTGTAGTTTGGGAGAAATCCCATAACTTGCTCATTTTTCAACCTATTTTCATGATTCCAAAGTGATTTTACCCTTAACACATATATCTAACATCCCAAGAGCATAAATCATAAATATCCATCATATAGTTCAAAAATAATCAAAACCTAGCTCACACCTTATAAGTTCAAACTTTTCGGAAAAATTCCATTTTTCTATTCCTTTTGATTTCGACAAAATCAACACCCAATATGGGTAGATCCAACCAATAAAAACTTATTAACATGTGTATACATGGTCCTTGAGTTTAGAACCAAAATTTCTTATCTCATCAAACAAGCTTCAAACACAATCAAATCTAAGAAAAATCTAGGGTTTTCTATCTTTTGAAAACTTATCCTCCAATTCATGCTATAGTATATCCAAACATGTAACACTTATATACACATAGATCTAAGGTTTTAAACCTCAAGATCACAACTTCAAGTTGACAAAAATCAAATCAAACTACCAAGGAAATTTAGCCTACACAAGAAGAAATTTTTTTATACCTTAGCTTGATTTCCTTCTCTCCTTCAAAGATGTAGATGGATCTTGATTGTATGAACATCAAAATCTCCCCCCCCCCCTTTCCTTAGAGTGACCGAAAATGGCCTTCTCTTCTCTCTCTCTCTCTCTCTCTCTCTCTCTCTCTCTCTCTCTCTTCTTAGCTAACTTTGGAAGTAAATGAAAGAGAAAGAAAAAGATAACATAACTTTACTTTAGTAAACTAAATATATCTCAAGCTCCTTCCTTTTTCTCTTGGCATGATCCGGCCATGCCTTGTATTATTGATCCCACTCACTTTCTCCTTTTCCCTTTAGCAATATCCAAGTGGTTACTTGCAAGATAAATGAACAAAATGTTGGACAAAATAAAAATTGACACATAGAGGGAGTTTGTGAGAGTGGTTCAACCACTAAAGTGAGCCATTAATGCCACATTCATCTCCCCTTTTTCCTACTCTTTTGGCAGGCCATGTGGCCTAAAAATGCTCCCAATTTGCTTTCTATTTTACCTCTTATTTGAGTTAACAAATGTCCAAAAATTTCTCTCCCACTTGGGCTAAAAATTGAGTCATTCCTTTAATGTATTGCTTAGTCCTCTAACCAATTTCTTTGACCAACACTTGGGCTATACATAGTCCAATACCTTTAGTTCTTTTCCAACCCAAATCATTTAATTAGGATTTTTACTTCTCCATTATAACACCAATTCTCGCTCACATGCCCATTTATTTCCTTAACCCAATTAGACTTGCTATAATTAGGTTATAAAATTAATTAACCGAAATGTATAAAATAAATCTCTTAGAATTAGTATATAATTAAATACTATCATTCTCCCACATATTTACACTTAAGCTTTTAACACTTAGCTTTTAAATTCCCAAATTAGGGTTTTAAATATCCGAATTAGGGTTTCGGATTCTCGAAACTAAAATTAAAGTTTCTGAGCGTATCGTTAGGGTTTCTAACAGTTCGTTAGATTTTTCTAACTTAATAAACATATGATTAACATAACTTTAGGGTTTTGCTAAAGTTATAACTTATCTGATCAATCCTTGATCTCAAATCATTATGGTTCACATATGTAATCAAATATACCGACTAGTATTCGCTTCGATACTTATCCTTGATAATTCTTCAAAAGAATTTTAAATCTACCATAATCTTATACCTCATTACTAGACTATCACTTACAATCTATTACATAATTCAAGTTTTGTCCAAAACTTTTGAAATTCTTGGAATTTCATTACATAACTGCCAATTCCATACACTTATTTCCTGTCTAGGTCTAATATTTGACCTTAAATCAATCATTTAAGATTTTAATAAATTGTCCAAATTCTCGGGTTGTCACATTCACCCCTCCTTCTAAGAATTTCGTCCCCGAAATTCACCTTACACCTTACACCTTTTATACTAAGCGATCACACAAGATCTTGAACTTATTTTCTCGGGTATCTATCAAAGATACTCAAACTTCTCGGGTATCTATCAAAGATACTCAAATTTCTCGGGTATCTATCAAAGATACTCAAATTTCTCGGGTATCTATTAAAGATACTCAAATTTCTCGGGTATCTATCAAAGATACTCAAATTTCTTGGGTATCTATCAAAGATACTCAAATTTCTCGGGTATCTATTAAAGATACTCAAAACGCGTGCAAAGATCAAATTCACACCCAATAAAATATTTCCTTTATAAAAAAAATAATCATTCTCAGTCTTAGAATCAAGATTTTGATTTAACAACAGAATACTATGATTTCAAATTCTATTTGCTTCTCTTCTCTTCTCTAACCCATCAAATTTTCATTCTTGATCTAGCCGAAATAACTGGCAATGATCTATCAATAATAATTAAATTCTCTTCTCTTATCTTTTCATCTATTTCTATAATCCTCAATTCTCCATTCACACACAACTATACCCAGTTCATAAAACCACACTTATGAGTTCATAGCCTGACCACAATTATATGAGTTTACGAACTTACCCTAGTCTGACCTTTGGCGTCCGTTCGCTGAGGGGCTCATAAACATTTCATATAACTATGAGTCAAGAATATCACAAAAGTATGAGTTCTAAAAACTCGTACTTAATCCTATATTCTCAACCTATGACTTATTTATCTGTCATACACATGAGAAAGGAATCACCCTCTTAACACGCATATAGCAAATAGCGCGACGCAAACATTTCAATGATTATCAGTGCCAGAAACTAAGTGGTTGTCAAACCAAACTCGGCCACTAATCAATATAGGAAGTTAAGCGAACAATTCCCTGCCCATACAAAGAATTGGTCAACCTAACAACTACATCGACCAGGAAGCTAAGTGATTCTAAAACTAAGTACAAATTCCCCGCCCATACAAGGAATCATACAACTCAGCGGCTGACACGAGTCCTCAATTGAAATCCCACATAATTCTAGCTCCACACATACTCCATACGAATTTTATTTAATCCGTATTTACAATTCATAAATCTTTCATAAGTTTTCATAGTACAATTGATACACAGCATCTTGTTGTAAACTTTTCAATCATCAGATTGATTCTTTTCCCACATCATAACCTTATCAGATCACGGGGTTATCTTATCGTATATATTACGATTTATTTCTATGCATTATGATCGTTTTGTTTTACGATCTTCTATCCATGCACTTTTAGTCTTTTAGACTCGTTCTATTCACCATTACTGTTCAACTTTATTATCAGAGTTAGGGAACTTTGTGTCTTAACAACTTACCGAGATTCGTCTTTGAATCTTACCGACACACTAACTCGACTTGAGTTAGTACTTAAGCCTAATCACTGCGGTTATTTGTCTCAGGTATTACTATCTAAGCTTCATAACCAACAGCTCTGATACCAACTGTAACAGCCCCGAATCCGGGTTCCAAATCGCCTCGGATCCGGTACACTAATTCTTTCACTAATCGCGGAAGATATAAACATAATTTGTTTATACATTACATTACACACTATTCCCCAAGGTCGAGTAACCTTAACTTAAATACAATTCATAATCTTTATAACACATTCATCAAACTATTTTGTTACAAAATAGTTGCACTTTATATTCCAAGCTAAACTTGGCATTATCTTTTCTATCGATGATTCATTTATTTAAGAATCATATCTAATCTCAATTCAATTTAAATCTTCTTTATCTATTCAACCTTTCAAACTGTATATAGCTGTCAATTACATTTGATAAAACTATCAATCATAGATTTATACAATTTCTAATTCAAGAAAAAGTATTCATTTTGTGCATCGTTCAATCTTCATCATCCGTATAGCAAATAATATTGTCTAACATCATTAATATCTAATCTCAATTCAATTTAAATCTTCTTTATCTATTCAACCTTTCAAACTGTATATAGCTGTCAATTACATTTGATAAAACTATCAATCATAGATTTATACAATTTCTAATTCTTGAAAAAGTATTCATTTTGTGCATCGTTCAATCTTCATCATCCGTATAGCAAATAATATTGTCTAACATCATTAACCTGCAAAAAGTTTATGTTTGCAAGATTGAGCTCGACAGCCCAGCAAAATTTAACAGTCTATCATGTTTCATATAACACACAATTCTATATGCACTACAATTCCTTTAATATGCATATCTACATGCATCATATATTCTTTACTATGCATTTCCTACATGCATCAATAATTCCTTACAAAACATACATTCATGCATTATACAATTCTAATTTATCGAGTTACCTCATACAACATGTAATCACGTATAGCTTGAGTTCCATAACCCAATTAACTTAGTCATATTTTGACTTTTAACAATTCATAGAGCATGATATGTAATTTAACACATAACCACATTCCATCCACAAACATAATAGAACTGAAAAACTTGCCTGAACCGTTGATTACCGCAACGCTATTTATATCACTTTACCCGAAGACCTAATATTAATAATATAGATCTCCAATATTAGAATAATATCATCACATATAATTTTCTTATCAGTCAAAACATATTTTCTAGTCTCGTAATAATTTTCGGATAATTATTACCATATATCACCACTTTAAAACCGTATTTAAATGAATTAAATACCACATAATTCCTTAATCATTAATATTTATTTAATATAAAATATTAATGAAAATCATTACATAATATTATAAGTCTATACAGCACATAAAACTTAGTATCAGGTTAGAATATTAGGTTTGAGTTGTTACCGACGCAATTTATCATCTCGACGGTCTAGTCGGACAAATATCGAGTTTAAGTTCAATTAAACTCTACCTCAGTGCTTAACCATGCCATAGAGTCATATTTATATGATTTAACACTCTTTTTCATTACATAAGTTATTCGTTCACATCTAGTAAGTCAAATACTAATCCAGCAACCTAGATTCCATTTCAGCAACCTGAATTCACTATTCTTCTTCACGAAAATTCCAAATCAACTTATTATTTTTCTATCCTTTGGTCAAACACACATATATGCATTTCATGCGTAAAAAATATTTTTCCATAATTTTCCAACACCCTTTGGTATTTTTTCAAAAATTAATTTCTAGTGTGTAGCTTAAGAAATTAGCTACCTCGTGCTTAACTCCAGTAATGCCCATCTTTTGGCATAACCTTATATATGTTAATGTGATGCTCCATTTTAAATTTCGTGGCAATCAGAGTTGTAGAACTCCGTTTGTAGCGATTTCCGTCGGAAAATCACAAAAATTGTAATGGTCATAACCTGGTCGTTTTAACTCGGAATTAGCTCATTTTTGGACATGAGCTACATAATACCATATATTTTCATTTCCCAAAAGCCTGGAATTTTTCTCATTAAATAAATGTCCGAAACAGTCCCCGGAAAATTTTGGGCAGAAACTTTTTTCACTTTGACAGTTTTGGAGTCCTTCACCAAAACTTATATAAAACGAAATCTGTAACTCCGATTAATGATCCGTCACTTTTGTTGGATTCCTATCTTTCCGAACTACAGTTTTCATATATCACAATCAATATTTGGACATGTTTAGCTCCCGGAATTTAGCCTGGAAGTGACAGTTCCAAAACTGTCCTTTTCACAGTTTTCTTAACTTTGTGTAGTTTGGGAGAAATCCCATAACTTGCTCATTTTTCAACCTATTTTCATGATTCCAAAGGAATTTTACCCTTAACACATATATCTAACATCCCAAGAGCATAAATCATAAATATCCATCATATAGTTCAAAAATAATCAAAACCTAGCTCACACCTTATAAGTTCAAACTTTTCGGAAAAATTCCATTTTTCTATTCCTTTTGATTTCGACAAAATCAACACCCAATATGGGTAGATCCAACCAATAAAAACTTATTAACATGTGTATACATGGTCCTTGAGTTTAGAACCAAAATTTCTTATCTCATCAAACAAGCTTCAAACACAATCAAATCTAAGAAAAATCTAGGGTTTTCTATCTTTTGAAAACTTATCCTCCAATTCATGCTATAGTATATCCAAACATGTAACACTTATATACACATAGATCTAAGGTTTTAAACCTCAAGATCACAACTTCAAGTTGACAAAAATCAAATCAAACTACCAAGGAAATTTAGCCTACACAAGAAGAAATTTTTTTATACCTTAGCTTGATTTCCTTCTCTCCTTCAAAGATGTAGATGGATCTTGATTGTATGAACATCAAAATCTCCCCCCCCCTTTTCCTTAGAGTGGCCGAAAATGGCCTTCTCTTCTCTTCTCTTCTCTCTCTCTCTCTCTCTCTTCTTAGCTAACTTTGGAAGTAAATGAAAGAGAAAGAAAAAGATAACATAACTTTACTTTAGTAAACTAAATATATCTCAAGCTCCTTCCTTTTTCTCTTGGCATGATCCGGCCATGCCTTGTATTATTGATCCCACTCACTTTCTCCTTTTCCCTTTAGCAATATCCAAGTGGTTACTTGCAAGATAAATGAACAAAATGTTGGACAAAATAAAAATTGACACATAGAGGGAGTTAGTGAGAGTGGTTCAACCACTAAAGTGAGCCATTAATGCCACATTCATCTCCCCTTTTTCCTACTCTTTTGGCCGGCCATGTGGCCTAAAAATGCTCCCAATTTGCTTTCTATTTTACCTCTTATTTGAGTTAACAAATGTCCAAAAATTTCTCTCCCACTTGGGCTAAAAATTGAGTCATTCCTTTAATGTATTGCTTGGTCCTCTAACCAATTTCTTTGACCAACACTTGGGCTATACATAGTCCAATACCTTTAGTTCTTTTCCAACCCAAATCATTTAATTAGGATTTTTACTTCTCCATTATAACACCAATTCTCGCTCACATGCCCATTTATTTCCTTAACCCAATTAGACTTGCTATAATTAGGTTATAAAATTAATTAACCGAAATGTATAAAATAAATCTCTTAGAATTAGTATATAATTAAATACTATCATTCTCCCACATATTTACACTTAAGCTTTTAACACTTAGCTTTTAAATTCCCAAATTAGGGTTTTAAATATCCGAATTAGGGTTTCGGATTCTCGAAACTAAAATTAAAGTTTCTGAGCGTATCGTTAGGGTTTCTAACTGTTCGTTAGATTTTTCTAACTTAATAAACATATGATTAACATAACTTTAGGGTTTTGCTAAAGTTATAACTTATCTGATCAATCCTTGATCTCAAATCATTATGGTTCACATATGTAATCAAATATACCGACTAGTATTCGCTTCGATACTTATCCTTGATAATTCTTCAAAAGAATTTTAAATCTACCATAATCTTATACCTCATTACTAGACTATCACTTACAATCTATCACATAATTCAAGTTTTGTCCAAAACTTTTGAAATTCTTGGAATTTCATTACATAACTGCCAATTCCATACACTTATTTCCTGTCTAGTTCTAATATTTGACCTTAAATCAATCATTTAAGATTTTAATAAATTGTCCAAATTCTCGGGTTGTCACATTCACCCCTCCTTCTAAGAATTTCGTCCCCGAAATTCACCTTACACCTTACACCTTTTATACTAAGCGATCACACAAGATCTTGAACTTATTTTTTCGGGTATCTATCAAAGATACTCAAACTTCTCGGGTATCTATCAAAGATTTACTTTGATATATACTCAAATTTCTCGGGTATCTATCAAAGATACTCAAACTTCTCGGGTATCTATCAAAGATACTCAAATTTCTCGGGTATCTATCAAAGATACTCAAATTTCTCGGGTATCTATTAAAGATACTCAAATTTCTCGGGTATCTATCAAAGATACTCACGTCAAATGCAAGTATTTTTAAGGAGATAAGATCGACAGGTAACGTGCGGTTACCGATTTGAATCAAACAGGACTTATAAACAGTGGATGTAATGAAGGTTTCTCCCAACGGAGTTTCAACAGATAAGTCAAAGTCTAATTTCTCCGGAGTCAAATTTAAACGTTGAGCGCAAATAGGAGAAATAAAAGAATGGGTAGAACCGGTATCAAATAAGGTATATATTTCGCTAGAGTTGATGATTAGCTTACCCGTGATGATCTCGTTCGGGTTCCTTGCTTTTTAGGAGGTCACAACAAACGCTTTCCCTTGAAATACTGGTTTTAACTTGTCTGGGATGGCATTTGGTGTCACCGTTCCAACTGGACTTGACTTTGGTGTACGACAAAATTTGGCTAGGTGACCTTCTCTTCCACAATTATAACATGCTTTAGACTACTGCGCACAGTTTGGACTGATATGTCCCTCCCCTCCGCATTTGAAGCATATGATAGGTGGTCGTTCTCCTTCCTTAACCACAGGTGCTGATGCTGACGTCTTTCCATCATTGTTGAATCTCCTCTTCTTAAAATGTCCATTCTTATTGTCTTGGCCATGATTACCACCGAAGTGGTTACCATTTCTGGCATGTTGATTCCCTCCACGTTTGTTATCACCGCTTCGATGACTGCTACCAATAGTATTATCATTTTGCCGGCTGCTTTCTCTTAGTTGAGTTGACTCGTTATCACGCTCCAATAACTGAGCCCTATTTATAACATCTGAATACAAACACAGTTTATGAGAAATTAGATATTGACGTATCTCGGGTTTCAATCCTCTTAGAAACATCCGTGTCATTCTCTTCTCATTGTCAACCAAGTGAGACGCAAACCGGGACAACTCGACAAACTTAGCTTCGTACTGTGACACGGTCATATTATTTTGTTCCAACTTGATAAACTCTACCTCTTTCATGTGACGAATACTTTCGGGAAAGTACTTGTCGTTGAATAGTTCTTGGAATTTCTCCCCAGACATCTTCAGTGCGGCAGGTTGAGTACGCTTTACCGATTCCCACCAGTAATCTGCCTCTCGTCGCAACATAAATGTGGCAAAGGGAACCTTTTACTCCTCGGAGCATCCCAAGACATCAAATATCTTGGTGATCTGCTTTATCCACATCTCCTCCTTCAGTGATTTTGGCTCTCCAATAAACTCCGGTGGTCCCAGCTCCTTGAACTATTTAGCAGTGACCGTTCGAGAGTTGCCAGTGTTTCCACCTACATTTTGGACAGGAGTCTCTATTTCCTGATGTTATAAGAATTGCATAAAGCTTTTAAACATTCTGTCGTTCGCCATTTGGTCGGTGTTGTTGTTCACCTGAGGATTATTGCCTTCCTGATGCACATTATTCTGGGTGTTGATCTGTGGTAACTCAACGGTATCCTGTGATCCATTGCTATTCTCAAAATTCTCGGATGACATTTTCAAATACTGCCACAAAACAAGGGTTAATTGACATGTCACATATTATCCCTATACTCTGACCGACCAATTAAATACCAAATAAACTTAGGTAGGTCATACTAGCGAAGGAATTCCCCGTCTCTCCCCTCCTAGTTCTTGTCTCATATCTCTGCCATGGATCATATCCCTAAGCTTTGATACCAACTATGACGCCCCCAAAATAGGTATACATCACCCATCTTGAGTCGCCAAATAAATGGTATAAAATTCAAATACAACTTAATTATAGAACAGTCGTGGAAAATACGACAAAACATTATCTAAGAGTTTTAATAAGAATATTGTCATCTAGACAATATCCACACTCAATGGAGTCCTCATTACATTTATTATCAAACTATTTTATAGAATAGTGAGGACTACTAAAACAACCATCTGGACCGTCAATCTGTTTCCCGACTCGTCCCAGCTATATTCTCATTTCCTGAAGAGATCAGTGAAAGAAAGGGTGAGCTCAACTAGCCCAGTAAGAAATATTATGACTAATATAATGCAGAATAATTGTTGGTCGATTTCGCAATCAATGAATACGTGCAAGTATACACGATCAACAATTAATAAAGTGAAAGTAGAGTATCGTTCCCACGAGGAATTATTTAATAAAATTACCAAGTAATAACTCTTAACCAAATCAATTTTATCTAAACAATTACAAAGTGTGATTTTTCTAACTAAGAAAACTAAATTAACTAATTAAACCGAATTGCTTTATAAATGAATTCAAATAAATAAAGATTAAGACTTCAATATCCCCAATTATGAACTATAAATCAATTATCCAATTATCCCAATTATTATGCCTACTGAATTGTTAACAGGATTTCTCAAATGCCAAAAGTCCTTTTCCAAGTGATCAATTGACTTCTATTTAATCCAGATTAATCTTGCTATATTCCTATGCAAAACAATTGAATTAAACTCCTTCAATTCCAATTCCTTATGTGTTACATGCGGTGAACAAATATTTCCATTCAATTAACAAACCTAATTATTCACTGTGCAAATAACTAAGTCACATGATATCATGCCCAGTTTTAATCCTAGAATTCCTCTTTCAATTTCTTCTAGAGTAACAAGGTAATTACTGATCAAATAATTAATCAATAAGCTCAAGACAAGATAAACAATTCACTTTGACATAAATAATTGGAATAAATCGAATAACTAATTTATAGACATAAAATGTTCAATTGAAACTTTAATAAAAGAGTTAGTTCATAATTAATGAATTAAAACCAAGATTACACAACTGATTAGACATTAAACGATAAAAGTATGATAAGAGAAGAGAATAAAATCTGTTGTCAACAAATCTGATGCTCCCCTCTTGCTCCTACTCTTGATCTTCAATGATCTCCAAGTTGCTTCAATCTCCAAAAACTAATAAGAACTAGGGTTAATGTCTAATCTAATGGAGTGTATCTCTAAGCTAAGCTGTGTAATCTCCCTTTATTTTATGCCTTACATTATGTATTTATAGGTTACAAGTCCAATTTTTTGCTTAGGAACAAACCCAATGCAATTTGGAGTCAAAAAGGTGTCAAAATTCGCCCCAAAAACGACCAAGCTTTGCCAATCACTTCCCCAGCACTCCGGCACTGGTCCCATGTTCTGACATTTTCTTTTTCGACGTCCTTTGGGAAAATGGCCATAACTTCTTCGTCCGAACTCCGATTTTGATGATTCAAGATGTTCCTGAAAGAGGAGACGTAGATCTACAACTTTCATTCTTTAAGTTTTTCGAAATAAGGTCCTGAGCAATACTCAAATTGGATCTGAAGTGACTGATGTGTAAATTGCAAGCCAAAAGCGCGTATTTAGCCACCTCAAACGTCGATCCAAGTAACTTTTGTCCCAATTTCTACAAAACAGCATAAAACATGCATGATTAGACATAAAAACTTAAAAACATCGAAAAGATTAAGTTCAAACGCACTCAATTCATGTGTATAAAACTCACTCATCAAATACCCCCAAACTTAAACCTTTGCTTTTCCTCAAGCAAAAATGCAAAAGAACTAAAAATAAACAACCGAACTCAACTACATGAATGCATATGCATGATCTACTTCCTAATATACCTACAAACCCATTAATAAATCAATATGATATATAGCAACTGGCCTCAAAGATACCAATGATACTCAAACAATATATCCAATCAAATCAAAGTCCATAACCCTAACCAATTAGTCAATCCAAACCTGTCATCACCCATGTTGTGTGTGTGTGCTTGTTAACCATTCTAACTAACCGCAGTTCAAGATAATCACATAACAAACTTCTTAGAAGGAAAATTTCAGTTTCAATTCAATTACTTTTGTGAACATGACAACTCCAGTTAAAATTAAGCAATTACCAAGTCTAAAGGTAAATACAGGATTTATTTATACTCTTATTAAATCACGAGGGCATTTTTGCTCTTTCTCGTGTTTTATTCATTTTTTTCTCATGGTTGTCCAATGTCTTATTCCCTTAGGCTTTTTAGTGCTACCTTAACGAGCTTTCAACCAGCGACTCCCAAGCCATTAAGACCTTAGGGCGCTAGGTGTAAAGACAATCCCCTCGGGATTACTTACTCAAGTAACAAAGGCCACAAAACTAGACAAGCATGCCACGGTGTTTATTCTCTTTTTTTTTCTTTTTCATCATCTCTTTTCTTCTTCTTTTTCCACTTTTTTTTCTTCTTTTTTTTTCTTTTTTTTTCTTTTTGTAATATAAATATCTCATAGATTCCCCCAAACTCAAGCTTTTGCGTCATTCTAACCTTTACTGCCAGTTCACTAATTTCCTTAAATTTTAACCAAGATTTTTCCTCAGAAACAAATTATGAAACCCTTGAACCAAGTGGTTAAAACAGTTAAACTTTAAGTGCTAACCAGTTACATAAGTTTAAGACAGGCTCATATTATCATCATGATTAAAATTAGAACTCATAATCAATTATCAACATTGTTCAAGTTAACATGCAAAATCAATCTTATCATAGGCCGAGCTAAGACCACACCAACCTATCACATAGTTTCATGCAAAAAAATGCAATTATACTACACGAACACATACTAATGCAACACATATATGAATATGCAAATACCTACCATGTACTATATGCAACCTAAAAAAACACAATGCTAACACACAAAAAAAGAACTACTATGCAGATAACTAACTATATGCAATACGACACTAAGATGCCCCCAAACTTAAACTAGAAATTGTCCTCAATGGATAAAATATAAAAAAGTAAAGCATAGGACTTCCCTGAAAATATAGCAATCTTCCTCCTTGTCCACTAAGTTTGGAGAATAGGCTAAGCACATGGAACAAATTGGGTACCACACTTGAATTTGACTTGAATAACCTGTAAAACATTGATACAAGCAATTTTATTAAATCCTAAATAAATTCAAATTCAAAACTACTAATACAAAACCTAATAAAAACTAAAAATAAAAATTAAACTTGGGTTTCCTCCCAATAAGCGCTTGTTTTATAGTCTCAACCTGACTTCTTCAATTCTCTATCCAATTCCCCTAAGAAAATTGAGGAACCCTCCATCCATCAGAAGCAATGTCTCTTTTGGGAGGTTCCCATTCGCAAAAACCCTTGAATTGAAGTCACCTAGCATGCTCTTTGTAGATAGGTTCCCTATTAAGAACGTCCAACAACTAGGTATTTTCTTCATTATGTCTATGATTTGATTGGAGCATTGAAGCTTAATAAACATAATGGAGTCTTCCTCTATCTTCTCATTTTCATCCCACCATGACTCCACAACTGTACTAGCTCTTATGTCACAAAGAGCTTTGCCGATGACATGACTGCCAATTGGGCATGGTTTTGCAAAATTGTCCGGATTCTTGAACTTTGGTGGAGAAGGTACATGGGACACTAATGAAATCGGTTCATCTTCGTTGGTACTCAAAGTTAGATCTTCGCCGATCTCCTTTTCTTGGTCTCCAAGTATTTCCTATCTTTCAACATCTATATCATTTGGCACATCCGGTTGCAGATTTGGTTTGGGCTCACTATCAGTCTCGAAATTTATGTCATAGAGCCAAGGGTATTGAGGACAAATGTTTGAGGCATTGGTTAGTTGTTCTATTTGGTTCGTAAAATTTTGACTCAATATCTCTTGATTAATCCTCCTCTCCTCACATGAAGCTATATATTTGGACAAAGTTTCCTCAAAATTTGAATGTTCTTCCTGTTGTAGTGGAGGTGGACACGAGAAATCCGATGGGTATGTTAGACTTGGAGCATAAAATTGATCTTGATAAGTATGGCTCTATGAAAAATTCTGGTGATACCCCCAATCCTGATAATAGCTGTTAGGATAGACATAATTATTGGGGTAATTACCACCGTACTGTATCGGCTCGAAACTGATGGCGCATTGATGACTCATATGATTTCCAGCACAATAATCACAAGTAACTGCCACACTTTCACGACGTTCAGCTTTAAAAGCTTCAAACATCCTCGAAAGTGTCTCCATCTGTGCTGACAATGCAGAAAGTTTTTCGAGTCTGTCAATCTCCTCTCCCCTTGGCTGAGTCATTCTTGCCATCCTTCAACTCCGTATGGCTGCGCAAACCTCAACGTCTTCGAAGTTGCCTCTATAGAAGATGTATTAAGTCCATCAATCCTTGTTTCCCTTGGTTGAGCCAAGAACGTGTATGGCCATTGATACTCAAACTTATCCATGGTACCTGAAAAGAGAGAAATATAGGATGAGAATTAAAAATAAAAATGTTTAAATTAAGACTAATTTGATTTAAATTAATATTGGTAAATAATTATTAAATTAATTCCCCGGCAACGACGCAAAAAACTTGTTGATTGATTTCGTAATCAATGAATACGTGTAAGTATACACGGTCAACAAATAATAAAGTTAAAGTAGAGTATCGTTCCCAAAAGGAATTATTTAATAAAAATCACCAAGTACTAATTCTTAACCAAACTAATTTTATTTAAACAGTCTCAAATCGTGATTTTTCTAATTAAGAAACTAAATTAACTAATTAAACTGAATTACTTTATAAATGAATTCAAATAAATAAAGATTAAGACTTCAATATCCCAAATTATGAACTACAAATCAATTATCCAATTATCCCAATTATTATGCCTACTTAATTGTTAACAGGAATTCTCAAATGTCAAAAGTCCTTTTCCAAGTGATCAATTGCCTTCTATTTAACCCAGATTAATCTTGCTATATTCCTATGTAAAACCATTGAATTAAACTCTTTCCAATCCCAATTCCTTATGTGTTACATGCGGCAAAGAGATATTTCCATTCAATTCACAAACCTAATTATTCACTGTGCAAATAACTAAGTCACACGTTATCAAGCCCAGTTCTAACCCTAGAATTCCTCTTTCAATTCCTTCTAGAGTAACAAAGTAATTACTGATCAGATAATTAATCAATAATTTCAAGACAAGATAAACAATTCACTTTGACATAAATAATTGGAATAAATCAAATAACTAATTTATAAACATAAAAGGTTCAATTGAAATCTTAGTAAAAGAGTTAGTTCATAATTAAGGAATTAAAACCAAGAAGTCACAACTGAATAGACATTAAAAGATAAAAGTATGATAAGAGAAGAGAATAGAATCTGTTGTCAACAAATCTGATGTTCCCCTATTACTCTTGCTCTTGATCTTCAGTGTTCTTCAATTTTCTTTAATCTCCAAAACTAATAAGAACTAGGGTTAATGTCTAATCTAATGGAGTGTATCTCTAATCTAATCTATGTAATCTCCTTTTATTTTATGCCTTACATCATGTATTTATAGCTTACAAGTCCAATTTTTAGCTTAGGAACAAATCCAATCCAATTTGGAGTCAAAAAGGTGTCAAAATTCGCCCAAAAACGCGTCCAGGCCTTCACCAAACCCTTCCCCAGAGCCCCAGCGCTGGGCTTAACACTCAACCACTGCTCCTCAGTGCCCCAGCGCTGGGCATAGGCCTATTTTGGGCGCCCCAGCGCTGGTCCCATGTTCTGACATTTTTTGCTCCGACGTCCTTTTATAAAATGATCATAACTGTTTCGTCCGAACTCCGATTTTGATGATTCAAGATGATCTGGAAAGAGGAGAAATAGTTCTACAACTTTCATTCTTTAAGGTTTTCAAAATAAGGGCCGAAGCAATACTCAAATTGGCTCTGAAGTGACTATTGTGTAAATGGCAAGCCGAAAACGTAAATCTAGCCACCCCAAACGTCGATCCAAGTAATTTTTGTCCCAATTCCTACAAAACAACATAAAACATACATGAATAGACATAAACACTTAAAAACATCCAAAAGATTAAGTTCAAATGCACTCAATGAACTTATTGGTCAATTTCATAATCAATGAATACGTGCAAGTATACACGGTCAACAAGTAATAAAGTGAAAGTAGAGTATCTTTCCCACGAGGAATTATTTAATAAAAATTACCAAGTACTAACTCTTAACCAAATCAATTTTATCTAAACAATTGCAAAGTGTGATTTTTCTAATTAAGAAAACTAAATTAACTAATTAAACCGATTTGCTTTATAAATGAATTCAAATAAATAAAGATTAAGACTTCAATATCCCCAATTATGAACTATAAATCAATTATCAAATTATCCCAATTATTATGCCTACTGAATTGTTAACAGGATTTCTCAAATGCCAAAAGTCCTTTTTCAAGTGATCAATTGACTTCTATTTAATCCAAATTAATCTTGCTATATTCCTATGCAAAACAATTGAATTAAACTCCTTCAATTCCAATTCCTTATGTGTTACATGCGGTGAACAAATATTTCCATTCAATTAACAAACCTAATTATTCACTGTGCAAATAACTAAGTCACATGATATCATGCCCAGTTCTAACCCTAGAATTCCTCTTTCAATTTCTTCTAGAGTAGCAAGGTAATTACTGATCAAATAATTAATCAATAAGCTCAAGACAAGATAAATAATTCACTTTGACATAAATAATTGGAATAAATCGAATAATTATTTATAGACATAAAAAGTTCAATTGAAATCTTAATAAAAGAGTTAGTTCATAATTAATGAATTAAAACCAAGAATCCACAACTGAATTGACATTAAACGATAAAAGTATGATAAGAGAAGAGAATAGAATCTGTTGTCAGCAAATCTGATGCTCCCCTCTTGCTCCTATTCTTGATCTTCAATGATCTCCAAGTTGCTTCAATCTCCAAAAACTAATAAGAACTAGGGTTAATGTCTAATCTAATGGAGTGTATCACTAAGCTAACCTATGTAATCTCCCTTTATTTTATGCCTTACATTATGTATTTATAGGTTACAAGTCTAATTTTTTGCTTAGGAACAAACCCAATTTAATTTGGAGTCAAAAAGGTGTCAAAACTCGCCCCAAAACGCGTCCAAGCTTCGCTAATCACTTCCCTAGCACCTCGGCGCTGGGCACGGCGCTGCGACACTACCTTCCAGCGCCCCAGCACTGGGCATAAGCCTTGGTTGGGCGCCCCCGTGCTGGGGCTTTTTCGAAAATTTTCTGCTTCGACGTCCTTTGGGAAAATGGTCATAACTTCTTCGTCCGAACTCCAATTTTGATGATTCAAGATGTTCCCGAAAGAGAAGACGTAGATCTACAACTTTCATTCTTTAAGTTATTCAAAATAAGGTCCCGAACAATACTCAAATTCGCTCTGAAGTGACTGCTGTGTAAATGGCAAGCCGAAAACGCGCATCTAGCCACCCCAAACGTCGATCCAAGTAACTTTTGTCCCAATTCCTATAAAACAACATAAAACATGCATGAATAGACATAAACACTTAAAAACATCCAAAAGATTAAGTTCAAACGCACTCAATTCAAGTGTATAAAACTCGTTCATCAATAATTTATCGTTAGCCTTCAAACAATGTGAAACTGATAAAATATAACAAACATCAAGTTTAACTGCATCGGAACAAGCAATCCATTAGAAGAGTCAAGTAGAGAATAAAATATACTATCTTCAATGATTTAAAAGGTTTTTCATCTCTTTTATCGCTGAGACTCAGCTTAATAAATAAACTACATCATCCCTGCACTACGGCCAAGGATATTCATTAGTATCACGACCACAAATTATTCATGCACTACAGGCCAAGGATATTCGTGTATTCATCCATGGTCATGATCATGCCAACAACTGTCCATCAATGCACTACGACCAATGAGGACTTTTATCACATCATTTGTAACATTACGGTCATGATTATATTGAATAATCCCTGGTCATAATCACACCAAGTCCATCTATGCACTACAGGCCACAGATGACTTTCAACATATTATAAACATGAGGATAATTACAATGATATAAGAATTCAATAAAAACAAGTTCAAGGATAAATTTTTAAAGATTAATAATTTAATTTGTCCAAAAATTAATAACGTCCAAATTGTCAACATGATACTGTTTTGTGGAGTAAAATTAAAGAATGCTCAGAAGAATATTTCCATGAAAAGATACTGGATGAAGCGCAAATATCCAGGATATTCTACTAATTTTATGGAGTATATAAGCCAAAACTTTAACCAACTGAGTATAATAGAATATATGAAACTGCAAATGGATTTTTGCCCGCCATGCTGTAATCCACGTACAGAGATCATTTCCACAATTTAATAAGGAATGAATACGAAGGATCATTCACCAAGCATGCGGTAATCCACATAGACAGGTTATTCCAACAAAATGATAAAGAATGGAACTATGTCATGCGTAACCCGCACAGACAAGATATTCCAACAGAATAATAGAGAATGAAACTAGGTCATGTATAATCCGCACAGACAGGATATTCCAAAAGAATAATAAAGAATGGAATAACAATAGAATTCACCAGGCATGCGATAGACCACACAGACAGGTTATTCCAACAGAATAATAAAGAATGAAATAACAGAAGAATTTTACCATGTATGCGGTACTTCGCATAGACAGGTTATTTCAACATAATAATAAAGAATGGAATAACAACCCTTACGAGTATTGAAAGAAAATAACCATCTTAATGAATACGAAAGAATAATACCCCTTACCTTAGAAGAAGACTAGATACTGGAATAGTGAGGTAGCAGACTTCTCTTTTTGTTTCTCTCTATAATTTCTCTCTATAATAATTGCTCAATAGCTTTAGTGAATTGGTGGGAAATGAAAGAAGAATGAGCTTCTATATATAAGAAAATATAGTTTCGATAATTGCATGTTTTGGGGCTCAAAATATTACAGTATAATACCTTCTTCTTTTTCTTCAATTTTAATTTAGTCCTGCAAGTATTATCAAACTTGCACCACCTCCCCTAATAGTAAATAATGTGAATTAATAGTTCATTCATGTGACTTAATAGTTATAAGCATGTGAAATAATAGCAATTAATTGCTTATTTATCCGATTAATTACCCGATTGGTCAATATAACCTCCAAACATCAATTATTATAGAAATAAATGTCGATTTCCACTAACACTAATAATACCAACACAATGTAACTATCAATTTCATCTTTAATCAACACAACTTATTTATCATTAATATTATAACTCATAATATTTAACAACCAGGTCGTTCCCAGGAAAGAGGGGGCTTTCCGATAAGGATTTCTCCTTATTGGCGTGCAATTAGGTGACCAAACCTCTCCTTGACAGAACTTCTAGACATTGTCAATATTGTAAATAATAATATGATTAACTTTGTCGTTTCAATTATTGATTTAATAATAATAAATATTATGCAGATGATACTATGACAATAATTGAATCAATAATATAAGAGATATGATGCAACAATTACTGTAGCATGAATTGAGTATAACTGAGTGACTTCTCACGTAAGCATCAATAATCAATACCGTGTGCTACTATGCAACCACGCGTATTACTGTACTTTTACTATCGGGTAGTTCAACAGTTTAACGGTAAAACTTTCGCCGTTATTTTTAGAAAAAGATAATTCTGTCATTTTCTAACTACGACAATACTTTCGTTGTGGGGTCCATCAATGATTGTGCCATCGTACGAATATTCTCTGTTAAAATGAATATTCCCCGACCAATCGAATATTATATAACCACTTGCTTACTTTAAAAAATTTGAAAATATTACCCACAACTATAACATTATATCAAATCCACACCATATATTCAAAAATATATTTCAAGAAAATTATTCCCTATTCATAAAAGTTGGGGTCTTACACTATCATCTGCACCGTCACTCCGTTCCCCGACTAGTTCCGGCTACGTTCTCATTTTCTAAAGAGGACAATGAAAGCAAAAGGGTGAGCTCAACTAGCCCAGTAAGAAATATTATGACTAAGATAATGCAGAATAATTTATTGTTAGCCTTCAACAGTGTTAAACTTATAAAATATAACAAACATCAAGTTTAACTGCAGCAGAACAAGCAATCCATTAGAAGAGTCAAGTAGAGCATAAAATCTACTATCTTTTATGATTTAAAAGGTTTTTCATCACTTTTATCGCTGAGACTTAGCTTAATAAATAATCCACATCTTCGAATCACCCATGCACTACGGCCAAGGATATTCTTTAGTATCACAACCATAAATTATCCATGCACTACGGGCCAAGGATATTCGTGTATTCATCAATGGTCATGATCATGCCAACAACTGTCCATCAATGCACTACGGGCCAATGAGGACTTTTACCACATCATTTGTAACATTACGGTCATGATTATACCGAATAATCCCTGGTCATGATCATACCAAGTTTATCTATGCACTACAGGCCACAGATGACTTTCAACATATTATAAATATGAGGATGAAGACAATTATATAAGAATTCAATAAAAACAAGTTCAAGGATAAATTTTTAAAAATTTATAATTTAATTTATCCAGAAATCAATAGCATCCAAATTGTCAACATGATACTGCTTTGTGGAGTAAAATTCAAGAATAAAGATCAAAAGAAGGATACAATCAAATATGGTAATAAAATAGACATATGGGACAAAGAAGAGAAAATTTCATTTTTTCAGTGAATAGTGTCGTATCCGTTAATAGTGTTGTATACGTGAATAGTGTCGTATCCGTGAATAGTGTTGTATACGTGAATAGTGTCGTATACGTGAATAGTAACTCCGACACAAAAAGGTAGAAATTCCACAATAATATTCATATCAATAGTTTTGGTATAATGATATTAGAAGAAATAATATCATTTATAAAAAAATAACATCCCTTACCTCAAAAGAATAGTACTTCTGGCTGGAATATCAGATATAACGTTGAAAGGAACTTGCACCGTATAGCAACACTCAAAGTATCAAAATACTCACAACAATACGCTCGATAATATAGAAAGAGAAGATTTCAGTGTCTAGTGTGATTTTTAATTCTAACCTAAGCACCCTATTTATAAGAAAATGCTTAGAACACCAAAGCAAAAAATTTAATAAAATATAAATATATTTTTTATAAATTCCTACGCACACTTCCTTTGATCCAAAACATTAGCCACACAAGTGGGCCCCCTCACAAAAATAAAAAAAACATTTTTCTTAAAAAAATAATTAAAACTTCAAAAATCAATTATTCCAGAATTTTAATAATTTATAATAAATAGCCCTTTTATCAGAAAAATTCAAATCTTATGTCCATTCCATAGGAAATTCAATTCTCTACAACTTTGTAAGTTTAAGTTTTTCCAAATTCCAAGCAAAAATTGGCCGAAATCCAAATGCGGACGATTTTACAGGCTATAATCAATTTTTAGTCAAGAAATGGGGTCCACAAACATGTAAAACATGTTTTAAATATTTTTAGTAACAAAAATACTCTTCCTCGTCATTTATTCATTCCTTGTAAAAATATCACAAATTTTATATTATTATAATATAATAATATATTTAAATTAATTATTTTATCAAAAAAGATAAAATATCAATTTTCAACAATTGTCACATTAAAAAATTTCTCCATCTATATCCACATAAAATGAAAATTTTTCTTATCATATAAATCAATGATTAATTATTCACAAATAATATTACAGAATCACAATACTGACAATCAGGCCGATCCTAGGAAAGATGGAGCTTTCCAATAAGGATTTCTCCTTACTGGCGGACAATTAGGTGACCAAACCTCTCATTAGACAGAACTTTCTAGACATTGCCAATAATGCTATCTAATAATATTATTCAAATAATATGAATTATTGATCTGATAATGGAAAATATTGTGTAGTGACAATTATTGAAATAACAATAATATAAAATATCAACATAGTAATTATTGACTCAATAAAATAAAATATTGAACAGTAATTACTGTAACAATTATTGAGTAGTGCCTTCTTACGTAAGAATCAATAATTAGTGCAAAATTGTGTGCTACTGTGTTTTAAACACTGGTATTCCAACAGTATTAATAGTAACAACTACGCCGTTATTTATAAACAACTTATACCTGTTGGTTTTTTCATCCAATCGCTTTCCGTTATGGAGTCACACAAGGCTGCGCTGTCGTACGAATATTCCCCGACAGTAAGAATATTCTACGACCAAACTAATATTCCCCGACAAGAATGAATATTTTATAACCACTTGCTTATTTAAGATATTTGCGCATTTTACCCATAACTAACCACATTAATCAAATCAACCCTTACTATTTCAAAATAATAAATAGAGAGAATTCAATTTCATTTATAATAAGTTTGGGTATTACATGTACGTCCAACTACTAAAGACATACTATGAAGATACCTACACCAAACAGTCACATCATAAAAGACCAAACAGACAACAGGAGAAGAATGCCTTGCCTTTTGTTGTTGCGGAGCTCCTTTTGACAACCCGAATTTTTATAAGGTATTAAAATAGGAATTTAATAATTAAAATTCTTATTATGAGATGTTTTGAGTTTGAGTATGTATATATACGTGCTATATATTTTGAAATATGTGATCTGGTGTGGAGAGAAATATATATTCATATATTGGGAAAGTGAGGTTTAATAGTTAATTTAACTATTGAAGAAATTAAATGAATTTTGTAATTAATTTTAGATATTTATTTAATTAAATAAATATTTTAATTTATTTATTTATTGAGATAAATAAATAGTTGATGAAATTGTGGTGCAATAATTTAGTTAAGTGTGTATGTTAACTAAATTAATGAATGGTAATTTTATTGTTTAAAGATTTAATTTAATAAAATAATTAAATTAAATAAATTTATTAATATTTAAGGAAATAAAATTAATTTAATTTTATAATTAAATTAGATATATAATAATTTATTAAGCATAAGTATGATTATAATGAAAATTATAATTATAATGGTAATTGTAAGATATTAAAATTAATTAAGTGTGTAACAAATGAAACTATATAGTATAAAAATAAATTAGAAACCTAACCTAAGTGTAGCCAAACAAGGCCTTGTGGCCTTTGGCTTATTTTAACTGACGCAGACTGTTGGTCTTTTTACCTGACGTGGGTGGGTTATATCACATATTCTCCTAATAAGCTAAGAACAGAGAAAGGGAGAAACACAGAGAACTTTTAGAGGGAATCAAATGAAGAATTTCCAAACTTTGTGAACATCATCTTGCTAGTAGGAGATTCAAGTGATAATCCATTCTTAAATTTTTCAAGTTTTAGTTTTGTAATCTTATTCTCTATAATTGTTTTTTTGTTGGGATAGAGTTTGAGGTGTTTATTATGTACATGTGTAATCTAATAATTGTTATATAGAAGTTGTATTGAATAATCAAATTCATGGAAAAGTGGTTTGTAGAAGAAAATTAGGATAACAGTGTTTTGTATATGAAAATAACTTAGTAAGTCCAAAATTTGATATTCAATCTTTGCTACAATCTGTTAATTGGTTATATATTGTGTTATTATATCAAGAAACGAAAACAACGTAGTTGGAATGGTGTCAATTGGTTAAAAAACAAAGATTTGGCAATCGAATTCGCTAAACATGTCAAAATATGAAAGTTTAGTATGAACATAAGTTTTGGGTCAAGATTTAGGCTAGCTAGTGTTTCTATAAATTCTTATAATTCTAGTATGTTGTAGTTCTATGAATAACGAATCCATAGAATCGAAAACGGACTAATTTGGATGTGTATAACTCAAGTTATGAAGATTAAAAGGAGAAAAGGTTCAAAAATCGCGAGAACAGTGAATTCAAAGTCCCATTTTTGTTAACGGGCGCAACTGCATTGTGCCCTAAGTCATTTAGGGTGCAGCTGCGCCCAAAGTATGTCAGGTGTGACTATTTTGACCTGTTTTAGTAAAATAGGCATAACGTTTTCATACGAACTTCGATTGAGACGATTCAAGATGATCCGAAACGAGGACGAATAGACCTTCAACTTTTATTCTTTAAGTTTTTCAATTTTGAGGTCTGGAACAGGGGTAAACATGGTCATATTTAGGACTGTTGTGTTTTCGGGGACAATCAGAGGGCGTCGGGATGCACGTATCCAAGTTTAGTGCTTTTGACGATAAAAGATGTTGTTTTAAGTTATAAAACATGAATGTTAGTAAACATAATGATGCTTAACATTAACAAATGATGTATTAGATAAGTTATATAAGCATACTAAGCATACACAAGAGAGACAAATTGGGCGTGTGACGAATGAACGTCGAAACGCCATAACAAATGTTAATAAACGTAAAAAGTGTTTTAAGTCAAATGAAATGAATATTATAAGATATGAAATGGGTTTAAAATAAAACCAATAATGATTCCTAGCAAGACTTAAACACTTGAATGAACTTCGAACATGAGATATAGTGAGATATAAGTCGAAAGTTAACATAATAAAATTAAACATTGTGTATTGATATTAGGAAGGGTTATGAGATGTAGAGTAAAGTTTACATTACAACTAATTTACATTGCTATATGACTAATAGTTGATGTGTATGATTATATAATTGTGTAGGGCACATGAAGTGCAGATAACTGTAAGATGTTAAACTGTTATTGGTAAACAACGATCAAGGCAAGTCTTTCAGTTCATATTTGTTATGTGAACTTGATGATGAACTATTTTAAATCTTTATTGTAAATAACATGATGTTTTATATATATGTTGAAAGTATGAAACGTTAAAGTCAATGTATGACTATGATGATGAATGATGATTGAGTAAGGAACTTAATCTTTATACTTGTTATGTGAACTGCAACATGTATGTTACGTTAGTCCAATGATTATGAGATATATGTTGAGCATGTTGTTATGTGCTACGTGCTGCATAAAAACTGTTAGATTTTTCTTTGATGTCGAGCTCAACCTTACAAATAACCACTTTTGCAGGTTAAGGATACAAGGTAACTCTATTTGCTACTTGAAAGACATGAATCAGATGTAATGCATGAAGATCTAATATCCTAGCCAAGTTGTTATTCTTGTAAACCATGCCTAATATTTCGATAAATGTATTAATATTGAATTGTAATATCGTTTTGCGATGTAAACTCTTTTAGTATTAAAATGATTTTGAGATACTTAGATGTAAAGGTTGAAAGTTTTGGGAACGAGAATAGTTTGTAATAGAAAATTTTAATTATTCCGCAAATTTCAATGGTTATATTATTGTTTAATGATGTAAAATTAGAGGTTGAATGTATTGTTAACGACCGATGTTGAGAATTAAATTATTTAAATTTTGGGGTCGTTAGAGTTGGTATCAGAGCTGATAGGTTAGAAACCTTAGGTAAGAGTACCTTAGGCTATAACCTTAAAGAAGAGAGGTGAAGATAATGAAAGAATAAGCTCAAATAAAGTTTGAACAATAAGAAGTAATTTAAGAAATTTATAAAGGAGGGATTGAAACATGCGTGAGAGGATTCAAAGAAAAATTTCGCAGAGTTATAAGGAATATGAATGTGGGGTTACCCAACTCCAATAATAAGGATGTAAGGTGATTATAAATATACAATGTCTATAAGAAGATAATGATAAAGAAGTTAAGAATAAAAAGTTATATTGAAGTATGGTATAATTGTACTCTTTAATAGTTGATGTATGGTATCTTGGCTAAACGATTCCTTCATAGAGCGACGGTATATACGAACTAGCAACTCGAAACCTAGTTTGTTGGTTATTTGTGGGAAACCACTCAGCATATCATATTGGAACTATTAGAGACTCGATGTGTACCAAGTATAGAAAATGGATACGTATGATGAAAATGTGGAACTCGAATGAAATGTTGAGCAATGTAAATGAAGTTAGAAATTCTTAAAGGAAGAATTGTTATATAAACAAGAAAATTCAAAGAAGAATCTTGAAAAGATATAAAGATAAGAAATGGGAGTGACCTAACTCCAATATCCAAGTTAATGAATAATGATGAATAGACAAAGTCTATAAGATTAAAAGCATAAATGAAATCGTAAATGATGAAAAAGAAAAGAAAGATGATCGTAAAACAAAACGATCACGAGTTAAGAAAAGAATTACAAGGGGGATGATTATAGAATAAGATCATGACGTGATCTGTTTAAGTTATAAAAGAAAGATGGTCTATAATGTTTGAATAATTATAGCTTGATATTATGAAGATAATGTACTATGATATAGTACGAGATAAACTCGCAAGGAGTTATAGATAATGTGATGCGAGGAATTCGTATTGAGCAAGTTAAGAGCAAGTTATGAATAAGATAGAGTTAAGTGGAATTTCAATTGAGGACTCATGTGATGGCTGAGTTGTACAAACCTTTGTATGGGCAAGGGTTTTGTGCTTGCACTTGGTTTATCACATTGATAATAATGGGAATGTCGGTGTCACGCTATAAATGTATATGTGGTAAAAAGGTGATTCTTTTCTTATGTGTATATTTGATAGTTATAAACTATTAAGATTAGTAAGATATTATTAGGATTAGGTGCAGTTCTTAAAATAAATGCATATGGTAAGTTTGTGACTCATAATAATATGATATGTTTTGAACCCCTTAGCGAATGGACGCTTATGGTTTGACTAGGATAAATTCTTAAACTCATATTATTGTGGCAAGTTTCTGAACTTCCAATGTGTAGTAAGTTTGATGAACTGTACTGGAGGTATACGAATATTATAAGTTGAAATACAAGAATATTTAGTATAAGAGCATTGGTGGTGCTAGAAATAAAAATATTTTGTTAGTAATGAGGTAATGGAGTAAAGATTGAAATCGATGGAGAAAATTTGATATTCTAAATCTTCTAACTTTGCTAGATTTTTGAAATTTATTGACTTCGTGCTGATGGTTTCATTTCAGTTTTTCTTGAAAAACATTAGATCAAACGATGGAACCAATTAATGAGTTTTAAAAACAATATCGTTATTTGTATGTCTATGTTAATTGTTTCGGCTAGACAATAATGATTTAAAAAAATCAAAATATATTATTTTTTCAGTAGTCATTAAGGCATCACTAAATATGATGCTGATTTGATAAACGAGGAAGTCATCAATGCAATTAAACCTGGTGTTGGATGTGATCATAAAATCGGCAGCCCACTATGGTATGATGTAGCATGAAAAAATCATGTAATGACTGAATCCTCAATGTACTATAGAGATAGTACGGTATCATATCATCATAAAAGGATTTTTGGTTTTCTTTAAACTAAGAAAGATGTGCCATATGAATTAGATAAAACTATTTTGATTGATGTTCGAGTTGTTGTTAAAAGTCTATGTTATTTGATTCAGCTAGACAAATATTGAAATATGTTCATGAAATTCAAGCATTCTTTGTTAAACTATACCAAACCAAATTATTTTGGTGTGGATTCAAATGTTACCAAGCTGAGGTGGACAACCCTGAAAAAGGGGACATGTTATCAGAGACAATGGTTCCGAAAGTAACGCATATAGTCGTTACGATGTTAAGATGTAATACGTTGTGCACGACATAGGGGTACGATAGGCTGATCACCTAGAGTACTTGCAGAAAGTATTTTCAGTCTGTGTGATTGCTAAACATTCTGTTAAAGATGGTTTACAGTGGTGATACACTATTAAACTCGAAGAAGAGTTCAAGCTCCGTATAGTCTTATGACTGTTAAAGGTTCAAGTCGAGATACTTGATAACCTAGGGACGTAGTTCAAGGTCTTATAACTCTCAGCATGATTTGGATTTTTTTTAATTCCTGTTATTCATATTGCTTCCCAATTATTGAGCAATTGTGGAAGATTCTTTTTATTCTGAAGGGTGAAAGTGGAAAGGTTGAGAAAATTAAGCAAAACATAATAATTTAAAGAAATAAATGAAGTTCCAAAAAGAAGGGAAATATGAAACTCTTAGAATAGGAAGAGGTGAGGAATACCATCATCTTAGAAAGATCCGTAGAGAAAGAATTTCGTTGTAGAACCTAATGAATAAATAAATATTAACACAAAATTTAATTTGATTATAATGGAATGAACGAATATTAGTAAGTTAAAATTTCGATGACGAAATTCTTAGAAGAATGGGTGAATGTAATGCCCCGAGAGTTTGAGAATCTAGTACATGATAATTGAGTCTAAGTAAAAGTTATGAAATAAAACTTAAAAGAATTTATTATGAAGAATGGTGGTAGTGATAATAAATAAAACTTATATTAAGGTAATGTGTTAAAGATATTCAACGATAAATTTTGAAAAGAGATTTGTTGAAAACTGAGTAAGGGAGGTTTCGTTGATTCCGGAGACGGAATCCTTATAAGGGGGAAGGTAGTGACAACCTGAATTTTTATAAGGTATTAAAATATAAATTTAATAATTAAAATTCTTATTATAAGATTTTTTGGGTTTGAGTATGTATATATATGTGTTATATATTTTGAAATATATGATCTGGTGTGAAGAGAAATATACATTCATATATTGGGAAAGTGAAGTTTAAAAGTTAATTTAACTATTGAAGAAATTAAATGAATTTTGTAATTAATTTTAAATATTTATTGAATTAAATAAATATTTTAATTAATTTATTTATTGAGATAAATAAATAGTTGATAAAATTGTGGTGCAATAATTTAGTTAAGTGTGTATGTTAACTAAATTAATGAATGGTAATTTTATTGTTTGAAGATTTAAGTTAATAAAATAATTAAATTTAACTAAATTCCTTAATATTTAAGGAAATAAAATTAATTTAATTTAATAATTAAATTAGATATATAATAATTTATTAAGCATAAGTATGATTATAATGAAAATTATAATTATAATGGTAATTGTAAGATATTAAAATTAATTAATTAAGTGTGTAACAAATGAAACTATATAGTATAAAAATAAATTAGAAACCTAACCTAAGTGTAACCAAACAAGGCCTTGTGGCTTTTGACTTATTTTAACTGACGCGGACTGTTGGTCTTTTTACCTGACGTACGTGGGTTATATCATGTATTCTCCTAATAAGCTAAGAACAGAGAAAGGGAAAAACACAGAGAACTTTTAGAGGGAATCAAATTAAGAATTTCTAAACTTTGTTAACATCATCTTGCTAGTAGGAGATTCAAGGTATAAACCATTCTTAAATTTTTTTAGTTTTAGTTTTGTAATCTTATTCTCCATAATTATTTTTTTGTTGGGTTAGAGTTTGAGGTGTTGATTATGTACTTGTAATCTGATAATTGTTATATAGAAGTTGTATTGAGTAATCAAATTCATGGAAAAGTTGTTTGTAGAAGAAAATTAGGATAATAATGTTTTGTATATGAAAATAGCTTAGTAAGTCCAAAATTTGATATTCAATCTTTCCTAGAATCTGTTAATTGGTTATATATTGTGTTAGTATATCAAGAAACGAAAACAACATAGTTGGAATGGTGTCAATTGGTTAAGAAACAAAGATTTGGCAATCGAATTCGCTAAACATGTCAAAATATGAAAGTTTAGTATGAACATAAGTTTTGGGTCAAGATTTAGGCTAGCTAGTGTTTATGTAAATTGTTATAATTCTAGTATGTTGTAGTTCTATGAATTACGAATCCATAAAATCAAAAACGGACTAATTTGGATGTGTATAACTCAAGTTATGAAGATTAGAAGGAGAAAAGGTTCAAAAATCACGAGAATAGTGAATTCAGAGTCCCGTTTCTGCTAACAGGCGCAGATGCGGTTTGTCCTAAGTCATTTAGGGTGCAACTGCACTATATCCAAGACTTAATTGGGTGCAACTGCGCCCAGAGTATGTCAGGTGTGACTATTTTGACCTATTTTAGTAAAATAGGCATAATATTTTTATACGAACTTCGATTAAGGCGATTCAAGATGATCCGGAACAAGGACGAATAGACCTACAACCTTTATTCTTTAAGTTATTCAATTTCAGGTCTGGAAAAGGGGTAAAAATGGTCGTCGTTAGGACTGTTGTGTTTTTGGGGACAATCGGAGGGCGTCAAGCTTGCATGTATCCAAGTGTAGTGTTTCTGACGATAAAAGATGTTGTTTTAAGTTATAAAACATGAATGTTAGTAAACATAATGATTCTTAACATTAACAAATGATGTATCAAATAAGTTATATAAGCATACTAAACATACACAAGAGAGACAAATCGGGCGTGTGACGAATAAACGTCGAAACGCTGTAACAAATGTTAATGAACGTAAAAAAGTGTTTTAAGTCAAATGAAATGAATATTATAAGATATGAAATGGGTTTAACATAAAACTAATAATGATTCCTAGCAAGACTTAAACACTTGAATGAACTTCGAATATGAAATATAGTGAGATATAAGTCGAAAGTTAACACAAAAAAATTGAACATTATGTATTGATAATAGGAAGGGTTATGAGATGTAGAGTAAAGTTAACATTAAAACTACTATGCGTTGCTATGTGACTAATAGTTAATGTGTATGATTATATAATTACATAGTGCACGTGAAGTATAAATAACTGTAAGCTATTAAACTGTTATTGGTAAACAACTATCAAGGCAAGTCTTTCAGTTCTTATTTGCTATGTGAACTTGATGATGAACTGTTTTAAATCTTTATTGCAAATAGCATGATGTTTTATATATATGTTGAAAGTATGAAACGTTAAAGTCAATGTATGACTATGATGATGAATGTTGATTGAGTAAAGAACTTAATCTTTATACTTGTTGTGACGCCCCCAAAATAGGTATACATCACCCATTCTGAGTTGTCAATACATGGTACAGAAACAACTACAACTTTATTATTACAATAGTAAAACTGTGAGTTTGAATACAAATATTATCTTCTAGACAATATCTATACCCAAATAAATCCTCATCATATTTATTGATACATTATTTTATAAAAATGGTGAGGACTACTAAACAACTCTCTCTATAATCATCATTCCATACCCCGACTCGTACTCGCTACATTCTCGCCTCCTGAGAAGAAAAATGGAACAAAAAAGGAAAAGGGTGAGCTCAACTAGCCCAGTAAAGAATATTATGACTAAGATAATATACAACAAATTATCGTTAGTCTTCAACGGGAAAAAATCTAATAGAATACAATAGACAAAAAGTTTTAAATCAATATTCGCAGCGAAAATAATAATTCATTAGAAGAGTTAAGTAGAGAATGCAAAATATTATCTTCTATGTATGAATTAAAAAGTTCATCGTCTATCTTTTATCCCTGTAACATCAATCAATAGATATCTGGAATCAAATATTCATCTTTGCACTATAGGCCAAAGATATTCATCAGTTGGTCATGTTCATCTAAACACATGTTCATCTTTGCACTACGGGCCAAAGATATTCATCAGAAATCATTCATCTTTACACTACAGGCCAAAGATATTCAATAATATCATCATTTAAGACTGGGGATGATGAAAAATATTTTTAAAGAAATGAATCCAGTGAAACAAAATGACAAGGATTAAGGATTAAGGATTCGTACTTTGTTTTATCCATATCCAAAAATACCTCAAAAATAATAATAGCGGTGTAAAATTCAAGAATGATCAACACATGGATACAATCAAAACTAGTATCAACAATAGATATTTTAGACGAAAAGGAAAAAAATTTATTTTTCGATGAATAGTGTCGTATTCGTGAATAGTGTCGTATACGTGAATAGTGCCATATACGTGAATAGCAACTCCGACACAAAAAGTTCCAAATTTGATTAAAAGTTCAGATCAATACTTCGGCATAATGATATTAGAAAAAATAATATCATTTTAAAAATAATAATATCCCTTACCTCGGAAGATCAGTACTTCTAGCTGAAACACCGGATATAGGCTATGACTTGAACTTGCACCGTATAGTAATACTAAAAGTATACTCAAAATACTCAAAGTATACTCAAAATACTCACAAGAATACGTTCGATAATATAGAGAGAAAAAACTTCAGTTTCTGGTGTGATTTTTAATTCTAACCTAAGCACCCTATTTATAGGAAAATGCTTAGAACACCAAAGTAGAAAATTTAATAAATTAATAATATATGTATATATATATATATATATATATATATATTTCCAACTCACACTTGTAAGGATCTGAATTCAGCAAATTCGAACACATGCAAGACCCACAAAAAACGTTTTTCATATTTAAAATATTTTAAACTTCCAAAAATCAATTATTTCGGAGCTTCGGAACTTCAATAATTCATAATAAATAGCCATTTATCAGAAAAATCAAATCTTGCAACTTTTTATAGGAAATTCAATTCTCTACAACTTTGCAAAAGGAAGTTTTTCCAAATTCCAAACAGAAATTGACCGAAATCCACAAACGGGCGATTTTACAGGCTATAATCAAATTTCAGTTAATAAATGGGGTCCACCGACATGTTTAACATGTTTTAAACATTTATTGCAACAAAAATACTCTTCCTCCTCGTATACTCATATATCCCACATTCGTTATAAAAATATCACCATTATTATATTATTAAAATATAATAATGAATTATTTTATCAGAAAAAGATAAAATTTTAATTTTCAACAATTGTCATATTAAAAATTTTCTCCATCTATATCCACATAAAATCAATATTTTTCTCATCATATGAATCAATAATTAATTATTCAAAAATAATATTACAGAATCACAATATTGACAACCAGGCAGTTCCCAGGAAAGAGGGGGTTTTCCAATAAGAATTTCTCCTTACTGGCGCGCAATTAGGTGACCAAACCTCTCCTTAGACAGAACTTTCTAGACATTGTCAATAATGTTATCTAATAATATTATTCAGATAATATGAGTTATTGCTTCGATAATGAAAAATACTGTGTAATGATAATTATTAAAACAACAACAATATAAAATATCAATGCAGCAATTATTGAATCAATAAAATAAAATACTGAATAATAATTAATGTAAACATTATTGAGTAGTGCCTTCTTACGTAAGAATCAATAATTGGTGCAATACCGTGTGCTACTGTGTTTTAACCACCGAGTATTTTAACAGTATTAACGGTAACAACTACGCCGTTATTTTTAAACAACTTATATTTGTCGTTTTCTTCATCCAATCGCTTTCCGTTATGGGGCCCACACATGGTTGCGCCGTCGTACGAATATTCCCCGACAGTACGAATATTCCACGACCAAACAATGAATATTTTATAACCACTTACTTATTTTGAAATATTTGCGTATTTTACCCATAACTATCCACATTAATCAAATCAACCCTTACTATTCAAAATAATAATTAGAGGAAATTAAATTTCATTTATTAATTATTTGGGGTCTTACAACCTCCCCTTCTTATGAAATTTCGTCCTCGAAATTGACGTACGTATCTGGTGTTTCGAAAAGATGAGGATACCTCGCTTTCATTTCAGTTTCTAATTCCCAGGTCATTTCCTCTATAGCATGATTCCTCTACAAAACTTTAACTTGTGGTATGACCTTTGTGCTTAGGACATGCTCATTCCTATCCAAAATCTTGACAGGTACCTCTTCGTACGTTAAGTCTTCGGCTATCTCGTCCGGTTCTAACTCTATAACGTGGTTCGGGTCTTTCACATATTTACGAAGTACAGATATGTGAAACACATTATGAACACGAGACATACTCGGAGGTAACGCGAGTCTATAGGCTACATTTCCTACTCGGTCAAGAATTTGAAATGGACCAATAAATCGTGAATTGAGCTTTCCTCTCTTCCCAAATCTTGAAACTCCCTTCCATGGAGCAACTCGCAACAATACATGATCCCCTATACTAAATTCCACGTCCTTTCGATGAAGATTCGCATAACTCTTTTGTCGATCTTGTGCCGTTTGTATACGTTATCGAATCATTTGGATCTTTTTAGTAGTCATATGTACTAACTCGGGTCCCAACAATGTTGCTTCACCCACCTCATCCCAACATATTGGAGAGCGACACTTTCGTCCATATAATGCTTCAAATGGAGCCACACCTATACTTGCCTGATAACTGTTGTTGTAGGAGAATTCCACCAATGGTAAATACTTATCCCAACTGCCCTTGAAGTCTAGGACACAGAGTATTAATAAATCTTCAAGAGTTTGAATAGTCCTCTCTGATTGTCCATCCGTTTGAGGATGGTATGCCGAACTGAATCGTAAATCCGTGCCCATAGCTTTTTGCAAGCTAACCCAAAATCTTGAAGTGAATCTTCGGTCACGATCCGAAACTATGGATACTGGCATGCCATGCAACCTCACAATCTCATTTACATATATACTAGCAAGACGTTCAAGGGAATAAGTCTCCCGTATCGGCAAGAAATGAGCAGACTTGGTTAATCTATCAACAATAACCCAAATAGCATTGATGCCTTAAAAAACCGTAGGAAGACCCATAACGAAATCCATGGTAATGTGTTCCCACTTCCATTTCGGAATCTCAAGTGGTTGCAGCGGACCCTTAGGTACTAAATGCTCCGCCTTTACACGTTGACAAGTTAAACACATTGAGATAAACTTTTCAATCTCTCTCTTCATATTGTTCCACCAAAATGTATGTCGAAGATCACGATACATTTTAGTACTTCCAGAATGGATTGCAAATGGTGTATTGTGTGCCTCCATCATAATCTTGTACTTCAAATCAGGGTCGTTAGGAACACAAAGTCTAGAGTGGACTCGAAGTATTCCTTCTTCATCAATTCTCGCTTCCGGAATAGCTCCTTCTTGTACTTTCTTCTTCATACGCATCAGCTCCGGGTCGGTGGCTTGAGCAACCTTAACTTTTTCTATTAAAGTTGGCTCTATGCGTATACTTGACATCATCGCACTCGTTCATGCATATGATCTTCTACTCAACGCGTCAGCTACCACGTTTGCTTTTCCATGATGGTATTGAATAGTTTGGTCGTAATCTTTCAACAGCTCAAGCCAACGTCGTTGCCGCATGTTGAGTTCCTTTTGCGTGAAGAAATATTTGAGGCTTTTATGGTCTGAATATATCTCCACTTTCTCCCCATATAGATAGTGCCTCCAGATCTTTAGCGCGAAAACGACTGCTGCCAACTCTAGATCATGAGTAGGATAATTCCTCTCATACTCTTTAAGTTGTCGCGAGGCATAGGCTATGACTTTCCCACATTACATGAGAAAACATCTTAACCCTTTGCCTGAAGCATCGTTGTAGATAACAAATCCATCCGTACCAGATGGTATTGTTAGAACAGGTGCTGAAATGAGTCTCCTTATGAGCTCTTGGAAACTCTTCTAGCATTCTTCGCTCCAAACAAATTTTGTATCCTTCCGAGTTAGCTGGGTTAATGGAGTAGCGATTCGAGAAAACCCTTCCACGAATCTCAGATAATAACCAGCTAAGCCCAAAAAGCTACGTACTTCAGTCACCGACTTCGGTTGCTCCCAACTTTGTATTGCTTCAATCTTTGCAGGATCAATAGATACTTCATGTTTCGACACCACGTGCCCAAGGAATGCTACTTCCTCAAGCCAGAAATCGCATTTCTTCAATTTGGCAAATAGTTTCCTTTCACGAAGCCTTTGGAGTACCAGCTTCAAATGGTGCTCATGATCTTCACGACTTTTGGAATATATGAGGATGTCATCAATAAAAACAACAACGAACTGATCCAAATATTCCTTGAATACTCAGTTCATCATATCCATGAAAGCCGCAGGAGCATTAGTCAATCCGAAAGACATGACTAAGAATTCATAATGCCCGTACCGAGTTCTGAAGGCAGTCTTTGGAATATCCTCAGTTCTAATCTTCAGCTGATGATATCCAGAACGAAGATCGATCTTTGAAAAGAATTGTGCTCCTTGCAACTGGTCAAACAGGTCATCAATATGAGGTAGAGGATACCTATTCTTAATGGTGACATGGTTCAATTCCCGATAGTCAATACAAAGTCGCATACTCCCGTCTATCTTCTTTACGAATAAAACAGGAGCACCCCAAGGAGATGTACTAGGACAAATGAAATCGATGTCCAACAATTCCTATAGTTGGACCTTTAACTCCTGAAGTTCAATAGGAGCCATTCGATATGGGGTTTTAGAAATGGGCTTTGTACCAGGTTCAAGATCAATAAAGAATTCAACTTCACGTTCTAGGGGTAGACCGGGAAGTTCTTCAGGAAATACGTCAGGAAAGTCAATAACAACAGGAATATTATTCAAATTTGACTTGTCTTTATTCAAATCCATAATATGGGCTAAGAAAGCTTGACATCCGTTTTTCAATAAACGAATAGCTTTATGATTAGATATGACAGTGATTGATTTTAATGGTTTAGTTGCTTGAATTCGTACAATAGGTTGATTAGGAATATAAAAACTAATAACCTTACAAAAATAATCAATTTTGGCATGATGAGTAGTTAACCAATCAATCCCTAAAATCACATCAAAAGCAAGTATCTTTAAAGAGATAAGGTCAACAGGTAAGGTGATGGTGCCAACTTGAATCAAACAAGATTTATAAAAAGTGGATGTGATGAAAGTTTCTCCTAACGGAGTTTCCACATATAGGTCAAAGTCTAATTTCTCTAGAGTCAAGTTTAAATGTTGAGCACAAGCAGGAGAGATAAATGAATGGGTAGCACCGGTATCAAGTAAGGTATAAACTTCGTAAGAATTTATAAATAGCTTACCCGTGATCACCTCGTTTGGATTCCTCACATTTTGACCAGTCACAACAAACGCTCTTCCAGGAACCGTTGACTTTAACTTTTCTGGGACAGTCTTTTGAGTCACCGTCCTCGCTGAACTAGGTTTCGCTACCGTACAATCTCGAGCGATATGTCCTTCCTTTCCACAATTATAGCATACCTTGAACTGTTGTGGGCAGTTTGGACTGATATGTCCTTCTTTCCCGCATTTATAGCATATGACTGGTGGTCGTTCTCCTCCCTTAGAACCAGTTGTTGGCACTGTCGTCTTCACATGATCGTTGTTAAATCTCCTCTTTTTAAAATCTCCACCTGACTCGCTTCTTCTATTTTCATGGCCATGATTACCACCAGAGTGGTTACCATTTTTGTCCATCTTTTTCTTTCTCCGCTGGTTATCGTTGTTTTGTTGACTGCTATCTCTGATATGATCCTGATTGTGGTCCCTCGGTTGACCGTACTCGTTATCTCGCTCTAATAATTGAGCCATGTTTACAACATCAGAATAGAGAGAAAATTTATGAGAAATGAGATATTGTCGTATGCCGGGTTTCAAACCTCTCAGAAACATCCGCGTCATACGTTCCTCATTCTACACCAAATGAGGTGCAAACCTGGATAACTCTGTAAACTTTGCCTCGTACTGAGACACCGTCATGTTGTTTTGTTCTAATCTGATGAACTCTACTTCCTTCATATGACGAACACTTTCAGGAAAGTATTTTTCATTGAATAGTTTCTGAAACGTTTCCCAAGACATGCTGAGTGCGGCTGGATGGGTACGCTTCACAGACTCCCACCAGTAGTCTGCCTCGCCACGGAACATAAAGGTGGCGAATGGAACCTTTTGTTCCTCCGTGCATCCCAAGACATCGAATATCTTGGTAATTTGTTTGACCCATGTTTCCGCCATGATCGGATCTGGCTTTCCCTTAAATTCTGGTGGTCCCAACTCTTTGAACTGCTTGGCTGTGACAACCCATGAATTGCTATCATTTCTTCCTGTATTTTGAACACGAGTCTCCCTCGTCTGATTTTGCATGAACTGCAAAAAGCTTTTAAACATCCCCTTGTACATCATCTGCTCATTGGTGTTGTTCACAGGAGGAACATTGCCAGCCTATTGCACGTTCTCCTCGTTGGTGAGTACAGGCGTCTCCACGGTCTCATTTTCACTATTAATATTCTCAGTCGACATTCTCAAATACTGTCATAAAACAAGGGTTAATTAAGGAAATCAATATATCACATAATATCCCTATATACTGACCAACTAACAAATAAGCTTAGGTAGGACACACTGGCAAAGGATTTACTCGTCTCTCCCCTCCTAGTTCTATTCCCCGATCTCCGCCAGAGATCATATCCCTAAGCTCTGATACCAACTGTGACGCCCCCAAAATAGGTATACATCACCCATTTTGAGTTGTCAATACATGATATAGAAACAACTACAACTTTATTATTATAATAGTAAAACTGTGAGTTTGAATACAAATATTATCTTCTAGACAATATCTATACCCAAATAAATCCTCATCATATTTATTGATACATTATTTTATAAAAATGGTGAGGACTACTAAACAACTCTCTCTATAATTATCATTCCATACCCCGACTCGTACTCGCTACATTCTCGCCTCATGAGAAGAAAAATGGAACAAAAAGGAAAAGGGTGAGCTCAACTAGCCCAGTAAAGAATATTATGACTAAGATAATATACAACAAATTATCGTTAGTCTTCAACAAGGAAAAATCTAATAGAATACAATAGACAACAAGTTTTAAGTCAATATTCGCAGCGGAAATAATAATTCATTAGAAGAGTTAAGTACAGAATGCAAACTACTATCTTCTATGTATGAATTTAAAAGTTCATCGTCTATATTTTATCCCTGTAACATCAATCAATAGATATCTGGAATCAAATATTCATCTTTGCACTATAGGCCAAAGATATTCATCAGTTGGTCATGTTCATCTAAACACATGTTCATCTTTGCACTACGGGCCAAAGATATTCATCAGAAATCATTCATCTTTACACTACAGGCCAAAGATATTCAATAATATCATCATTTAAGACTGAGGATGATGAAAAATATTTTTAAAGAAACGAATCCAGTGAAACAAAATGACAAGGATTAAGGATTAAGGATTCGTACTTTGTTTTATCCATATCCAAAAATACCTCAAAAATAATAATAGCGGTGTAAAATTCAAGAATGATCAACACATGGATACAATCAAAACTAATATCAACAATAGATATTTTAGACGAAAAGGAAAAAATTTTATTTTTCGATGAATAGTGCCGTATTCGTGAATAGTGTCGTATACGTGAATAGTGTCGTATACGTGAATAGTAACTCCGACACAAAAAGTTCCAAATTTGATTAAAAGTTCAGATCAATACTTCGGCATAATGATATTAGAAAAAATAATATCATTTTAAAAAAAATAATATCCCTTACCTCGGAAGATCAGTACTTCCAGCTGAAACACCGGATATAGGCTATGACTTGAACTTGCACCGTATAGTAATACTCAAAGTATACTCAAAATACTCACAAGAATACGCTCAATAATATAGAGAGAGAAAACTTCAGTTTCTGGTGTGATTTTCAATTCTAACCTAAGCACCCTATTTATAGGAAAATACTTAGAACACCAAAGTAGAAAATTTAATAAATTAATAACATATATATATATATATATTTTTCCAACGCACACTTGTAAGGATCTAAATTCAGTAAATCCAACACATGCAAGACCCACAGAAAACGTTTTTCATATTTAAAATATTTTAATTTCCAAAAATCAATTATTTCGGAGCTTTGGAACTTCAATAATTCATAATAAATAGCCATTTTATCAGAAAAATCAAATCTCGCAACTTTTTATAGGAAATTCAATTCTCTACAACTTTGCAGAAGGAAGTTTTTCCAAATTCCAAACTGAAATTGACCGAAATCCATAAACGGGCAATTTTACAGGCTATAATCAAATTTCAGTCAATAAATGGGGTTCACCGACATGTTTAACATGTTTTAAATATTTATTGCAACAAAAATACTCTTCCTCCTCGTATACTCATATATCCCACATTCGTTGTAAAAATATCACCATTATTATATTATTAAAATATTATAATGAATTATTTTATCAGAAAAAGATAAAATTTCAATTTTCAACAATTGTCATATTAAAAGTTTTCTCCATCTATATCCACATAAAATCAATATTTTCCTCATCATATGAATCAATAATTAATTATTCACAAATAATATTACAGAATCACAATATTGACAACCAGACAGTTCCCAGGAAAGAGGGGGCTTTCCAATAAGAATTTCTCCTTACTGGCGCGCAATTAGGTGACCAAACCTCTCCTTAGACAGAATTTTCTAGACATTGCCAATAATGTTATCTAATAATATTATTCAGATAATATGAATTATTGCTTCGATAATGAAAAAAACTGTGTAATGACAATTATTGAAACAACAACAATATAAAATATCAATGCAGCAATTATTGAATCAATAAAATAAAATACTGAATAGTAATTACTGTAACCATTATTGAGTAGTGCCTTCTTACGTAAGAATCAATAATTGGTGCAATACCGTGTGCTACTGTGTTTTAACCACCGAGTATTTTAACAGTATTAACGGTAACAACTACGCCGTTATTTTTAAACAACTTATATTTGTCGTTTTCTTCATCCAATCGCTTTCCGTTACGGGGCCCACACATGGCTGCGCCGTCGTACGAATATTCCCTGACAGTACGAATATTCCACGACCAAATAATGAATATTTTATAACCACTTACTTATTTTGAAATATTTGCGTATTTTACCCATAATTATCCACATTAATCAAATCAACCCTCACTATTCAAAATAATAATCAGAGGAAATTAAATTTCATTTATTAATTATTTGGGGTCTTACACTTGTTATGTGAACTGCAACATTTATGCTACGTTAGTCCAATGATTATAAGATATATGTTGAGCATGTTTTTATGTGCTACGTGATGCATGAAAACTGTTAGATTTTGCTGGGCTGTCGAGCTCAACCTTGCAAATAATCACTTTTGCAGGTTAAGGATATAAGGTAACTCTATGTGCTACTTGAAAGACATGAATCTAATGTAATGCATTAAGATCTAATATCCTAGCCAAGTTGTTATTCTTGTAAACCATGCCTAATGTTTCGGTAAATGTATTAATATTGAATTGTAATATCGTTTTGCGATGTAAACTTTTGTAGTATTAAAATGATTCTGAGATACTTAGATGTAAAAGTTAAAAGTTTTGGGAACAAGAATAGTTTTTAATAAAAAAAAATTAATTATTCCGCAAATTTCAAAGGTTGTATTATTGTTTAATGGTGTAAAATTAGAGGTTGAATGTATTGTTAACGACCAATGTCGAGAATTAAATTATTTAAATTTTGGGGTCGTTAAACTCCTCGTCCCCAATGTCCAGCACCATTTTTGCGAGTCAGAACCAACTCACTTCCACCTTCATCTATAATGTGAAGCTGCACCCTATGCTTCAAGTGTCCGAATGCAGTCTAAAACACATAGTCCATTTTGTTTATTTTGGCAGCTCTTCCCCTAACCTCATCCTCCAGTTCATGGATTCTGCCTAATGCCATGTCTCTCTGTTGTTCATCCCTCCTTTTGTCAACTTTCAGCACTTCTATCTCATGCCTAAGAGCTATGTTCTCCTTCCTGAGGTCCTCTGTTTGGCAAGAAGTGCCATCTCCACATTCTTTACTATAGTGTGCACGACCAAGGACTCAAACAGTACTATAGATGCTTGTTGTTCTTCATTTTCTCCTTCTAGGTCCTAGACTTGAGCCTCCAACTCTCAATTCTTATAGGTTAGTTCCATCAGGGCATCAGCCTCCTCTATGAAGGGTTCTTTAGAGAAACCCCCCCCCCATCTGCTCCTCTGGATCTTCCTATAACTCTTCATTGGCTCTACTAGACTCTCCCATCTCAGGAATCTACAAAACACATTAACAAACTTAATAAGTTTCTATACAACATTATCAAGTAATCACATTTAAACTTTTTATTTTCTTTAACAATGAATTTCCCCGGATTCATTTCTTATACTCGAAATGATTTAACTATTTCTCTTAAAGTCATAATCCTAAGGTGTTTCCCCATTTCTAAGGTTTATAACATATCAACTTTGATACCAACCTATGACGCTCCTAAATATGGGTTATCTTTAACTCGGGTTTGGTTCTCACGATGCTAAAATACCCATTCATACTATTATAAACATGTCTTATATTACAAAAATATCGTACTTAAATCCCAAGTTCTATAGACCTTTACATAACTTACAAACCAAATAATATTACAAAAAATAGTATTAAAAGTATTTATTACATTCACTACTAAGTTCAAATAAGCACAGGCGCTTAAGAAAAGATTATTCAACAACTTTGCCTTTTCCTTTATCTTTCCCGGACGAACCAGCGCCCTCAGTTTTAACTAAAAACATTATATTTAACGCAAGGGTGAGCAGCAGCTTGCTCAGCAAGGAAATAAGCACTTGAATATAATGGAACATAAATATTTATAACAATGAGGATACAATTCAATAGGTGCAAAACAATATAGTTCTTTTAAAAGTGTTAGAGTCTGAAAATCAAGTTTTATCATGTTGTAAGGTCAAATGACCAGTGAACTCTGTACTAGAATTGACAGTACTAATACTGCAATCCATGGATACAAACAGTTATAGAAGCTATTCTATATCCTAGACTTGTACTGTAGGGGATCAGCCTAAGTACCCTACATTGTGCACAACATAACAGTCTAATGACACTTTATATGTCCTTTAGAATTATATGTCCAGTACAATATGCCCCTTTAAAAGGGTTGTTCGTTCACAACATTATATAATAATCCGCACCACAACAAAATAGTTTGGAAAACATTAAATGAGATTTTCATGAATAATATCAATGTATCTCAACAGATGTCTAACCGAAATAATGGCATTGACATACTTTCAATATAAGCTTATTTAAGAGAGAAGTTTGATAAACTATTCTCTTGAAGCTAATTGGAATAAAAAGTTTATTTAGCCTTATATTATTCATAAATAATGAAAGACAGTTCAGAAATTAGAGAACCTGTCCATTCTAGAATACTTACTCAATAAAGAGTAAGAATTAGAAACTTGCCTCGTTTGTAGTCTATTGTTAAGGTTTTAGCTTAACTGAAGGTTTCTTATAGATCCTACACAGTTATTTATATTTACCAGCATATTAGCCACATAGCCAAGTTATATAGTTTGCAAGCTCATATAACACGTAGTTTCAGTGATCATGGTTATAGTTAGATTCTTATATTTGAGATATTTTATACATTATGTCAAATACCTCATCCATGTTCTTATAATAGCCATTTTTCTCTTTAATGGGGTCTAGTACGATTATAACATGCAAACACAGCATATATACAGTTTACATCCTATTAGGATTTTAACACATTAGTGTTTCATGCCTTGTTTACAGAAATTCTAGCATACAAGGTGCTTTCGTAGCTTATTTTATGCTTTTGAAGGTATTCACAACTCGATTGAGTAATTTATAGTTCTCATAACACTTTGTAGCTTTATTCTTGTATACAAAAGTGTAAAATTCTTAATTTTCTTCTCAATGCCAAAACAGTACCAACTTGACCCACTGTGTGGCAATCAAGCTTTGCTCGGCCCTGTGGGGCCTAGTCAAGCTTGGGGTGGCCATATATGGCCTTATTGGCCAAATTACATCATATTAGTCCCTAGCATACAATGCTTCTTAATATAACTTCTTTCTTTCACATTACCAACTAATTGAGTTTTCATTATATGCTTGTGTGTATTTAGGAGGTTCTAAATCCATCTCCATGATTTTATCTTTAAGTTACATTCTAGGGTTATAGGATATTTCCAAAACTACTATGACAGTTTGTTATTACCAGCTATTACTACCTAAAGGCAGCAGCTCCTATTTCTTAGCTCTACCTATTACTCTATTGTCCCCCCCCCTAATAATGTAAGTGTATCTAGTAGTTCTTTTCAATATACCACAGTTCCTCAACATTTCTTTATGTTAACAACCATATATATATTTAACTTTACGGAATTTAATTAGTTTATTTTGGCTTTGGTTGGACTCAGTTCCAACTGAGTTTAGCAAGCTTTATACTGCATGAGCAGTTAACTAGAGCTATCTGTTATTGCTAACTGAAAGCAGCCCTAACCCTCTATTTAATCAGGATTAAATCTCGAGGCATCTAACAACTTGGAATAACATATAACTGATACAACTCACATCATTTGCTAAATTAAAACCAATTGCAAGAACACCTAGCTACCTACTATTGTTGGTATCAGCTGCTGCCATTGGGCAACATCTTTTTCTCTTGATCCCATATCTTGCTACACATTATTTTATCTTAACTAACTAATTGTAGCCAAAAGGAAGCAAACCCAGTTGCCAAATTGGCCCTACAACTATCTGATGCTGCTACCTGTTAGTGTCGAAAGACAGCAGTTGATGTTTGCTTTTGTCCACTACAGCGGCCCCTATTGCTTATCATATGCTTTGACCAACCTTTCATGCATATACCATTAATTTGTTTATAGAGCATTCAGACACATTAATAGAATAATCTAATAAACATAAGTAGGTTGATCATATAGCCAAGGAAATCCCTAGATCTTGCTCCCAAAATGGTTCATGTTGTTGCCATTAGGCAGCAGCCCTGCCCCCATCCTATTTCCATGTTATAACTAATTTACTCTTAATATGCTACAATTTTTGGAGACAAGGTAATTTGCACACCTCTAAATTTAACAAAGTATATGTAGACACTCGAAATTTTGTTTTCTTGTTACTACCTATACAGGAGGACAAAAGCATATTTTTCACACTCCAGAGATAACCCTGGAGGACCACAACATCAATTCCAACCCCGGAGATAGCCCCGGGAGATCCAGTCTCCAACCCCAAAGATAATCCCAGGAAAGTCAGTTCCAACCCCGGAGATAACCCCAGGAGATCAAGTTTAATTCCCAGAGTCAACCCTAGGAGGTCATGCACCCTCAGAGACAACCCTGAGGACATTCAGCACTTGCAGCAGCCCAATCTCAGAGATAACCCTGAGCAAAGACTGCTAAATAAGCCCAGAACCGGAGATAACCCCGGTAAGGGGTAAAATTGTGATTTTGCCACCTTGATCCCACATTCATGTTGTCTCAACAAAATTTCAACCCACATGCTATACAGAAGTGTCCTACAAGAACCATAGCCCTAATCCCTAGTGACTACTACACAAGGCAGCACACCAGATAGAATTTGAAGACTTGAAGACCTAGGCATGGACCCATCTTCCCGAATTCGTACAACCACTTATCCCATGTCATTGTGTAGCTCTCGACAATAATATTTTGAAAATGTATTATATGCCTCCATCGGATGCCCGGATTAAAAGTTATGAAGGTTCGAGTGGACAACACGTTGCACGAGTGCACGTACTTCGAGACGGTGGGGCCCACGGAGCCCGGGGCACCCCGGGCAGTCGCAGGTATATCTGCGGCTCCCCCTCTATAAATAGAGGGCTTGGGGTGGCCATTTACAAGAAAAAAATGCGAGGAAGACCTGTCCATTTTGCTTTGTACACACTATAAACTGAGTGCTTTCTCATTTCAAACACTTGTGAGCTTATATTTTACTACATTTTATCGGTGGGAACCGAGTGTTCATCCATTTATAACTATTTGAAGTCTTATTTTGCAGCCCACTGTAAGCCTTCTTACATTTCTTAAAGCCTTTCTCTACTTTTGTGCACACACTATTATTCACGTTGAGAGTCGTGTTATGTGTGTATACCTGGACCGTTGGTCCGTGGCTTTTATTGTTTTTCTATATATATATATATATATTATCGAGTTATCTCGATTGAGCCTGAATATAATATTCGGAGTGTTTATTGCTTTCATATATATATAAATACTTATATATATATCTCCTGTCATCAATCTCTTTTTGATTGAGCCTGGAATTACATCCAGAGCATTTACTGCTTTATATATATATATATATATATATATATATATATATATATATATATATATATATTTCGTCCCGCCTAGAGTTTACTTCGTGGTGGTTTATTGTCTTTATATATATATATATTTACATTTAGTTTCGCCTGGAGTTTACTTCGTGGCGGTTGATCGTTCATATATATATATATATATATATATATATATATATATATATATATATATATATATTTAAACCTTATATATATAACTGTTTACAACTTTCATACAAACTACTGCATCATGTGAGCATAGGAATCATGTGATCACAGATTCAGTCTCCTGAATCTAGATTCGCTTCCCATTATGGATATTTTCAGTTGTGACCAGCTTGTAAATTATTCACGGTGTTAGAATTTCCTTAGAAGGCTCTCATGCCCACAAGGATTTCGGCACTACTATGTATCTTATTTTCTCAAAGATGCTTTGCATCTCGAAAATAAAAGCAATCCAGCCGAACAAATAATGAAATAGAAGTATCAAATGCATCAATTACTAATGAGCATAAGGGTTTGAAAAACCTCTTTTACAAAACCTCACTGTTATATCTTGTTAAAACTGAACTTTTATACAAACATTCAAACCCTTTGTATATAGGTGCAAACGAGGCATACCACTACTTCCAGATAATTCCATATAGACCTACACACACACATATTCAGATAAATGTTTAAAATGAAAAGTAACGATCACCGTGTTACCACGAATGTCGGGGGGTGCCTAACACCTTTCCCTCGCATAACCAAGCCCCCAGACTCTAACGAATCTCGGTTTCATAGACCAGCTATACAATGTCACATCACTTAGTCTACGTGCAAATCTTTTCTTGATTGAGTTGGTGCAACCATTTAAAAATACCAACTAGTGACTCTTACAGTCCTAATCATTGACATATACATGTCGAACCTTTTCACAACTTATTTTTTCAAACAAATCTCACCTAACATGAGAATACCAAAAGATAAGAACAGAAAAGGGACAAATAAAAATCCCAACGTCGACAGGTGGCGACTCTGTTGGGGACATCCAGTAAGAGGGCTTAACTCTCTATCAAATATCTTTAAAACATTTATCTGCTTGTGTGTGGCTGTTGCATTTATATTGGAATGAATGTGTACGAATGCATTTACTTATTGCACTTAGTGTAATAACCCGATATTTTCTATATAATTAAATCAGGAAATTTTGCGTATAATTTTTTTTTGAGGATGAGGATTTGTACAAGATAATGTTTGTATGTAATTATGTAATAAATAAAAATATATTTATTACATGAGTGTTTATAAATAATGTTATTTTAAAATTATTGATTATTATAAAGTTTATTCTTTTAATAATTAATTTTATAGTAGAAAAGTTTTTATTATTTATTTTCCATGAAAATAATATATGAAATGATTATTAGAATTATTATGATAATTAATCTATTTTAATATATGAATTTATGCTAGTTTAACTAAGTTAATTATTTTAACTTAATTAATAATGTTAAATATGAATAATAAATCAGATATAGAATCCAAACCCTAATTTAGGATTTTTATTAAGGAATGGGAATAATAATATAATATTAATTAGAATTTGATTTTTCAGTGTTATAAATATGTACAGTATGTACATATTGATAATGGTTGGTCAATTATGGTATTTAATTTTAAAACCCTAATATTAATTGGTTAAACCCTAGTTTTACTGGGGGAAACCCTAATTTGAAAATCAATGGCGAGTTTAAGACTGTTATATAATTGTGTTATATGATTTATGTTGTGTATTATATAATGATTTTATTAATTAGGTAAACCTTAATTTTAGAAACCCTAAATAAATTCTTTAGAAAAAAACCCTAGTGTTATTAACTGTCAAAACCTGTTGACCGGGCATGACCGGGCCAAATCTGGGCAACCCAGAAATTTAAAAACCGAGTTTGATATTGTTTTGTAACGTTCAGATCTGTCATGTTTTTAGTGTTATGATATTGTTGTTATGAGCATGTTGTAGCTGGTAATATGGACTGTAGACCCATGCCTTAAGATCCCATAAATAATCATTATATCGATCGTAGCAAATGGTCAAAGTAGGCCACCTGCACTAATTTGCATTTCTGGGATTTTCCAGAAATATGAAGAATGAACTTTCTGACAGCCTTTAACCATGTTGTAACTTGTGATGTTGTTGTTTATTCGATCTGTTGTTGTAGTGTTGTTCCTTGATGCAAGGAGTGTAGATTTGGACCATGAGACTACTTGATTAATGATCAGAGCACTAACTTAATCGAGCTTGAAAGTGTCAACTCGACACTGTCTAGGTTTCTGGGTTACCCAGAAAACCCAGATTCGGTCTGACAGAAAGTTTGAGGAGCTGGATCTTCTCGTTATATGATTGTATAACATAAATGATTATTGATTCGTGTAGTGTTACATAAACACTACATTATCAATGTTTAACATGGCCTATAAACAATCTGAGAAGAGAATTGCATTTGGTCAAACAGGGCACCTTGAACACTGGGTTGTCAGTGTTCTTGATGCCAAGAACACCTAAGACGACAGACAAGTGTCGCTATAGGCTTCAGCGATGGTTTCTATTTATTTTAATTTCTAATTTTCTGGAAATTAATTAAAAATAGAAAATAAATTCTAAAAATAACAAAAATGGTTTTAAAAATCATTTTAAATTTTGAAAAATAACTTTTAATTATTTGGGACATTTTTCATTAATATTTATAATTATTTGAATGTTAATGATATTTAATTTATTTAATTAGTGTGTTAAATAAATTAGAAAAAAATGAGTTAATATTATAAAAAATCATTTTAAATAAGAATAAAGTATTTCAAAATATTTTGAGTTATAAAATGTGACTTTTAATATTTTTAGAGAATTTTCATTAATAATTTAATATTAATGATATTAGATTTATTTAATTATTAAATTAAATAAATAAGTTAAAAATGATTTTATTGATTTAAAAATCATTTTAAATGAGAATAAAGTATTAGCAAATATTTTTAATTATAAAATATAATTTTCAATATTTTTGGAGAATTCTCATTAATAAATTAATATTAATGATATCAGATTATTTAATTATTATATTAAATAAATAAATTAAAAATGATTTTATTGATTTAAAAATGAGAATAATGATTTAAAAATATTTTAAGTTATAATAAATGACTTTTAATATTTTAATAATAATTTCATTAATATTTAAATATTAATGGTGATGGTTTAAAATCGATTTTAATTATTTTAAAAATTATTTAAGTAGAATATTAATGATTTAAAAATATTTTAAGTTATAATTAATAACTTTGATATTTTGACAAGTATATCATTAATATTTTAATATTATTAAATATTAATGATGATAAGATTATTTGATAATTAATTCATTTAAAAATGATTCCGATGTTCGAAACATTATTATAAATTATAATAATTGTTTAAATATTATTAAAAGCTTCCGAAAAATATTATAAACGATATTTGACTTATCTAAAATAATATTGAAGCTTAGAGACCAAGTTTAATTGATAATAACTATGTTAGTTGTCGGATAGGGTGACCAGAACACCGAGAATAGACTAAAGTACAACCAGACCGAACTAGTTAGACTTGATAAGTGTTTATATAAGTTATGAACACTAATGTGGCTATGTGGTAATGTGTCTAGGAGAAGATTGACTGTAAATTACAGTATTACGTGTTATGAAATATTATGCTAATTGTGAGACCGATATTATTGGTTATAGGTCTTTCAAACGCAGATAAATTTATTGTGTAGCTGTAATCAGCGGAGAAGGCAAGTTTCCTAACTAAATTTTGAGTTAATATTGTTTAAATATTATAGTGGTTAATTATTGCTAATTATACCACGTCCAAGAATTTATTGTTGATTATTCGCAGTTAATGCATGTTTAATAAATTCAAATTAAATTACTGATTCAAAAAATTTATATTCGTAGAATTACTGTTATTGGATATTCATATCTGTAGAAGCTAATATTGACAGTACAGATAATTCTTGTTTATTGTCGAATTATGTTGAGAAATGTCTTAGCTAATTATTATGGCTAGACGAACATTTGTTAGGACTTGATAGGTTCGAGAAGAGAAGAGAAGAGAATTTAATTATTATTGATAGATCAATTCCAGTTGTATCGGCTAGATCGAAAAAGAAAACTTGATAGATTTGAGAAGAGAAGAGAAGAGAAGAGAAGTGATTAGATATTGAAATCATTGAATTTCGTTGTTAAATCAAATCTTGATTCTGAGACTGAGAAGAACAACTTTTTATATAAAGGGAAAACTTTTAGTCGTATATTCGACCATTGCACGCGACTTAAGTATTATGCATAATATAGGGCACAAGGAGTTGGCCGACTCTAAGTACTTGTAGAGGGGTATGGTGTAATCTTTATGGTTATCTTTATGGGTCTATCAGAGTCAAATCTTTAATAGTTACTAGAGAAGAGAAGTTCAAGATCCAATGGATCGCTCAGCATAAATATGGAAAACGTTCCACTTTGCTATTTCGTAGAATTAATTCTTAATTATTCATTTGAATATCGTAGAAAACCTTGAAAGCGTTGTACTCTTTTATATTCAGATTATTGTTGTATAGAATGCGAGAAGACTTGTTATTTATTCCTATACATTTACTGTATGTCTTAACTTGCTGGGCAAACTTGTTACTCACCCTTGCTAAATAAAAATTTTCAGCTAGGGACGAAGTGGCAGAAGGTGCAGTGAAGAATAAAGGCAAAGGCATAGTGAGAAATTAGTATAATGAACATTATTATTATGTTGTATTGTAAACCCTTTTTGTGTATCTAAAGGGTATGTCTGTAATGTTAAGGTTAGCGGACCTATGATTAATGTATTAACAACATATGTTAATGTGATATGTACTACTATTTCTATATGAATGGGTAGTTAGATGTTATTATATTGTGGATCATGAACACCAAACTCGGGGTCAGGTAACCCGAATTTGGGGGTGTCACAAGATAGTTATCATAAACACTCGGGATATTACATTGTGTAATTAACGACCAAAGTTGAGAATTAAATTGTATGAATTTTGGGGTCGTTACAGTTGGTATCAAAGCTGTAGGTTATAAACCTTAGGTAAGAGTACCCTAGGTTATAACCTTAGAGAATAAAGGAGAAGATGATAAAGATGTTAAGAATAAAAAGTTATATCTAAGTATGGTACAGTTTTACTCTTTAATAGATGATGTATGGTATCTGGGCTAAACGATTCCTTCATAGAGCGGCGGTATATACGAACTAGCAACTCGGAACCTAGTTTATTGGTTGTTTGTGGGAAACCACTCAGCGTACCATATTAAAACTATTAAAGACTCGATGTGTACCAAGTATAGAAAATGGATACGTATCATGAAAAAGGAAAGAAAGACGATCGTAAAACAAAACGATCACGAATTAAGAAAAGAATTTTAAGGGAAATGATTATAGAATAAGATCACGACGTTATCAGTTTAAGTTATAAAAGAAAGATGGTCTGTAATGTTTGAACAATTATAGCTTGATGCTATGAAGATGATGTACTATGAAATAGTACAAGATAAACTCACGAGGAGTTGTAGATAATGTGATACGTGGAATTCGTATTAAGCAAGTTAAGAGCAAGTTATGAATAAGATAGAGTTAGGTGGGATTTCAATTGAGGACTCATGTAATGGCTGAGTTGTACAAACCTTTATATGGGCGGAGATTTTTATGTTTGCACTCAGTTTATCACATTGATAATAATTGGAATGTTGGTGTCGCGCTATCAATGTATATGTGGCAAAAAGGTGATTCTTTTCTCATGTATATGTTTAATAGTTAGAAACTATTAAGATTAATCAGATATTATTAGGATTAGGTGCGTTCTTAAAACTAATGCATATGGTATATTCGTGACTCATAATAATATGGTATGTTTGGAACCCCTCAGCTAATGGACGCCTATGGTCTGACTAGGATAAGTTCTTAAACTAATATTATTTTGGCAAGTTCCTGAACTTCTAATGTGAAGTAAGTTTGATGAACTATATTGGGTAGAAAATGGTTATAGTCTTAATAGATCTTCAAGAGTTTGAATAATCTTTTCTGATTGCCCGTCCGTTTGAGCATGCCGAACTGAATCGTAAATCTGTGTCCATAGCTTTCTGCAAACTAACCCAAAATCGTAAAGTGAATCTTGGGTCATGATCCAAAACTATGGATACTGGCATGCCATGCAATCTCACAATCTCATTCACGTATATACGAGCAAGACGTTCAAGGGAATAAGTCTCCCGTATCGGCAAGAAATGAGCAGATTTGGTTAATCTATTAACAATAACCCAAATCGCGTCTATGCCTTGAGAAACCTTAGGAAGACCCATAGCAAAATCCATGGTAATGTGTTCCCACTTTCATTTCAGAATCTTAAGTGGTTGTAATGGACCCTTTGGCACTTGATGCTCCGCCTTTACACGTTGGCAAGTTAAAAACCTCGAGATAAACTCTGCGATCTCTCTCTCTTCAAATTGCTCCACCAACATATATGTCGAAGATCATGATACATTTTGGTACACCCAGTTTGGATTGCAAATGTTGTGTTGTGTGCCTCCATCATGATTCTATGCTACAAGTCAGAATTATTAGGAACACAAAGTCTGGAGTTGACTCAAATTATTCCTTCTTAGTCGATTTTTGCTTCTGGAATAACACATTCTTGCACTTTCTTCTTCATACGCATCAGCTCTAGGTCCGTAGCTTGAGCAGATTTAACTTTATTGATTAAAGTCAGTTCTACTCGTATGTTTGATATTATCACATGGGTACTTGGAGCCTTTACCCCTATCTCCATCATCTGTAAGTCATACAAAATGGGCCTTTGTGTTAACAACATCGCACTCGTACCCGTATATGATCTTCTACTCAATGCGTCAGCTACCACGTTTGTTTTTTCATGATGGTATTGGATGGTATGATCGTAATCTTTCTACGGCTCGAGCCAACATCGTTGCCGCATGTTGAGTTTCTTTTGGGTGAAAAAATATTTGAGGCTTTTATGATCTGTATAGATCTACACTTTTCCCCATACAGGTAGTGTCTCTAGATCTTTAACGCGAAAATGACTGCTGCCAACTCCAGATCATGAATAGGATAATTCCTCTCATATTCTTTAAGTTGTCGCGAGGCATAGGCCAAGATTTTCCCATGTTGCATGAGAACATATCCTAACCCTTTGCCTGAAGCATCGTTGTAGATAACAAATCTATCCAAACCAGATGGTATTGTAAGAACATGTGTTGAAAACCCTTCCATGAATCTCCGATAATAACCAGCTAAGCCCAAAAAGCTACGTACTTCAGTCACCGACTTCGGTTGCTCCCAACTTTGTACTGCTTCAATCTTCGTCGGGTCAATTGATACTCCATGTTTTGACACCACGTGCCCAAGGAATGCTACTTCCTCATGCCATAACTCTCATTTCTTCAGCCTGGTATATAGGTTGTTATCGCGAAGCCACCGAATCTTCACTACTTTTGGAATTGATGAGGATGTCATCAATAAAGACAACAACGAACTGATCCAAATATTCCTTGAACACACGGTTCATCATATCCATGAAAGCAGTAGGAGCATTAGTCAGTCCAAAAGACATGACTAAGAATTCATAATGCTCGTACCGATTTCTGAAAGCAGTCTTCGGAATATCCTCGGTTTTAATCTTCAACTCATGATATCCAGAACGAAGATTGATCTTTGAAAAGAATTGTGCTACTTAAAACTGGTCGAACAGGTCATCAATGAGAGGTAGCGGATACATATTCTCAATGGTGACATGGTTCAATTTCCGGTAGTCAATACAAAGTCGCATACTCCCATCTTTCTTCTTTACGAATAAAATAGAAGCACCCCAAGGAGATGTACTAGTACGAATGAAACTAATGTCTAACAACTCCTGTAGTTAGACCTTTAACTCCTGAAGTTCAATAGGAGTCATTCGATATGGAGTTTTAGAAATGGGTTTTGTACCGGGTTCAAGGTCAATAAAGAATTCAACTTCACGTTCTGGGGGTAGACTGGGAAGTTCTTCAGGAAATACGTCAGGAAATTCACTAACAACAGAAATATTATTCAAATCTGATATGTTTTTATTCAATTCCATGACATGGGCTAAGAAAGCTTGACATCCGTTTTTCAATAAACGAATGGCTTTATGGCTTAATATGATAGTGATTGACTTTAGTGGTTTGTTTGTTTGAATTCACATAACAAGTTGGTTATGAATATGAAAACTAACAACCTTACGAAAATAATAAATTTTAGCATGATGAGTGGTTAACCAATTAATCCGTAAAATCACATCAAATGCAAGTATTTTCAACGAAATAAGATCGGCAGGTAATGTGATGGTTCCAACTTGAATCAAGCAAGATTTATAAACAGTAGATGTAATGAAAGTTTCTCCTAATGGAGTCTCAACAGATAAGTTAAAGTCTAATTTCTCTAGAGTCAAGTTCAAACGTTGAGCACAAGCAGGAGAGATAAAAGAATGGGTAGAACCGATATCTAATAAGGTATAAACTTCGCAAGAGTTTATGATTAGCTTACCCGTGATCACCTTGTTCGGGTTCCTCGCGTTTTGGGAAGTCACGACAAATGCCCTTCCAGGAACCACCGACTTTGACTTGTTTGAGATAGCCTTTGGAGTCACCATCCTCGTTGGACTTGGTTTCACTACAAGACAATCTGTTGTTATATGACCTTCCTTTCCATAGTTATAACATACCTTGGATTATTGTGGGCAGTTTAGGCTGATGTGTCCCTCTTTCTCGCATTTATAACATACTACCGGTGATCGTTCTCTTCCCCTAAAAATAGTTGAAGCTGGTGTTAACGTCTTCACGTTATCATTGTTGTACCTTCTCTTTTTGAAGTCTCCTCCCTACTCGCTTCTTCTATTATCATGGCCACGATTACCACCCGAGTACCACTTTTGTCAGTTTTCTTTCATCCCTGCTGGTTATCAATTCTGCGATGGTTGCTGCCACCGGTATGACCCTGTTTGTGGTCCCTCGGTTAAACATACTCATTATCTCGCTCTAATAATTGAGCCCTGTTGACAACATCTGAATATAGAGAAATTTTGTGAGAAATAAGATATTGTCGAATCTCAGTTTTCAGACCTCTCAGGAACATCCGCGTCATACGTTCCACATTCTCTACCAAATGAGGTGCAAACCTGGATAACTCCATGAACATTGCCTCGTACTGGGACATTGTCATGTTATTTTGTTCCAGTCTAATAAACTCTACCTCTTTCATATGACGAATACTTTCAGGAAAGTACTTGGCATTGAATAGTTTTGGAAATGTTTCCCAAGACATGTTGAGTGCACCTAGCTGGGTACGCTTCACAGATTCCCACCAGTAGTTTGCCTCACCACGGAACATAAAGGTACCAAATGGAACCTTCTGTTCCACCGTGCATCCCAAGATATCAAATATCTTGGTAATTTGTTTAACCCACATTTCCGCCTTGATCGGATCTGGCTTTCCCACAAATTATGGCGGTCCCAACTCATTGAACTGCTTGGATGTGACAAGCCGTGCGTTGTTATCATTTCCACCGGTATTTTGTACACGAGTCTCCCTCGTTTGATTTTGCATGAACTGTAAAAAGCTTCTAAACATCCCATCATTCATCGTTTGTTCGGTAGTGTTGTTTATAGGAGGAATATTGCCTTCCTGTTGCACGTTCCCCTGGTTGGTGATTAAAGGTGTCTCCACGATCTCATTCACTCCACTGTTAACATTCTCAACTGTCATTCTCAAATACTGCCATAAAACAAGAGTTAATTAAAGAAATTGACATACCACATAATACCCCTATATTATAATCGACCAACAAATAAGCTTCGGTAGGACACACTAGCGAAAGATTTACTCGTCTCTCCCCTCCTAGTTCTATTCTCCGATCTCCGCCAGAGACCATATCCCTAAGCTCTGATACCAATTGTGACGCCCTCAGAATAGGTATACATCACCCATTCTGAGTCGCCAAATACATGGTACAGAAAACAACTACAACTTTATTATTTCAATTGTCGTGCAAAATACGACAACACATATACTGTGAGTTTAAATACAAATATTGTCTTCTAGACAGTATTCAAACTCAAATAAGTCATCATTACAATTATTGATACATTATTTTACAAAATAGTGAGGAATGCTAAACAACTATCTTGATCCATCATTCCATACCCCGACTAGTTCCCGCTATATTCTCTCCTCCTGAGAAGAAAAATGGAACAAAAGGAAAAGGGTGAGCTCAACTAGCCCAGTAAAGAAATATTATGACTAAGATAATGAACGACAAATTATCGTTAGCCTTCAACAAATCAAATAAAATATAATGGACAACCAGTTTTAGATCAATATTCGCAGCGGAAATAACAATTCATTAGAAGAGTTAAGTAGAGAATGAGGATGATGAAAAATATTTTAAAGAACGAATCTAGTGAGATAATTAGGGATTCATAATTTAGTTTATCCAATTTCAAGAATACTCCATAATAATAAATTATGGAGAAAAATTCAAGAATAAAGTTCAAAACATAGATCCAATCAAAGATAGGAACCATAACAGACAACTTGGATACAGAAAAGAAAACTCAAGGAATTTTTGATCATTTCAGGAATTATAGAAGTAATACTTATCGTAGTAAGTTTAGAGTTAGGAATCTGAAATGAACAATATACGAAACTGCAAATGGATTTTCAACTATCATGTGGTAGTCCGCGTAGACAGATCATTTCCACCATTTAATAACAATTAAATACGAAGGGTTATTCACCAGGCATGTAAGTAGTCCGCGTAGACAAGTCATTCCTACGGAATAATAAAGAATGGACTAACAAAGGATTTCACCATGCATGCGGTAGTCCACGTAGACAGGTTATTCCAACAGAATAATAAAGAATAGAATAACAACCCTTACGAGTATTGACAGAAAATAATTCTCTTCATGAATATGAAAGAAATAATACCCATTACGAATACAACAAATAATATCCCTTACCTTAGTAGAAGATTGAATTCTGAAGTAAAGTAGTAGCAGAATACTCTTCCTCTTGCTCTCTATGGTTTTTCTCTCTAGAGTTTCAGTGAATTCGTAAGAAATAATGAAGGAATAAGCTTCTATTTATAGAAAAAGGGACTGAATAGTAACTAATTCATGAACGGCTCAGATTAATTTACTTTTAAATGGACGGTTCATATTGATTTACTATTAAAACTTAAAGCAGCGGTCCATATTGATTTACAATAAAATCTACAACCAACGGTCTGAAAAATTAGCACATCCCCTCATGGAATAATAAGTCAAACTTATAACAAACACCTCATAACAAACCCATCTATTTATATCAAAATTTGAATAAATAATTACCACAAATCACTTATCTTTAATAAACACATTTTTAATCTATTAACAATTATTCATCATTAATATTATAACTCACAATATTTAACAACCAGATCATTCCCAGGAAAGAAGGGGCTTTCCGATAAGGATTTCTTCCTATTGGCGCGCAATTAGGTGACCAAACATCTCATCGACAGAACTTTCTAGACATCGTCAATATTGCAAATAATAATATGAATAACTTTGTAATCTCAATTATTGATTAAATAATATAAAATATTATGCAAATGATACTGTGACAATAATTGAATCAAATAACGTGAGATACTATGCAATAATTATTGTAGCAATAATTAAGTATAACTAAGTGACTTCTCACGTAAGTATCAATAATCAATATTGTGTGCTACTATGCAACCACGCGTATTAATGTACTTTTATCACCGGGTATTTCAACAGTTTAACGGTATTAATTACACCGTTATTTATAAAAACTCAAACTTGTCGTTTTCTTCATCCAAACGTTTTCCGTTATGGAGACCACAAATGGTTGCGTCATCGTACGAATATTCTCCGACAACAAGAATATTCCACGACCAAACTAATATTCCTCGACAACAATGAATATTTTATAATCACTTGCTTATTTTGAAAAATTTGCATATTTCACCCATAATCAAAGCATTATATCAAATTAACACCTTATTATTCACAATAATAATTTGAGGAAATTCGATTGTATTTATAAAAAGTTGGGGTCTTACAGAAACCATCAAAGAAAAAGAGTGTTTTATTAAAATGGTTAATCTTACACACACTCATCATCATGCATCTTAAAATGTAATATCTAAATTGGATGCATGCATGAATATGATTGTTGGTGATAAATATGATGATAATTCAAATATATGAGGAATAGGGATTTTGAAAACTAACCTGGCAGGACCCATTTAATCATGAGTACAAAAAATAGATATTTATCTAACCTGCAGGTGCTTGGTATATCTGACCACACTAAGGAATACTGAAGCAGAATACTTCAGTCAAGAGGATTCAACCAGCAGAAGGCTTAAGACATTTTAGAAATGTTTCTGAAAAAATCCTTATTTGTCAAAGCCTGTCCTTGAAGACTTGTTGAGCTAACATGAATGAAGCTCACATTGTTGATGATCTCCATATGGAATCAAACCATTCACATTAAGATAAAAAGGGTCTTATATGCTCAATCATCCAAAGCATATCATCTGAGAAGAACTCTCAAGGAACTCATCATAGAAGCAGAACTCCGCAAGCACAAACTGTCAAAGAAGACTACGTTCGTAGTGCTGTCAAATGATCGTCGAGTGATCAGTCCTGAAGATATCCATCTCTATGATACAAGAAGATTTAATTGATAATAATAGCTTCTGTCAAAAGGAGATATGCAAGGCTGTCTTCTGATGCACATGAAGAAGAAGAACTCACACTTCTCTGAGAAGATAGTATCAACCATGGGGGAGCAGTGATCTATTAAGGAACAACAACACTGAAAGTATCAGAAGTACACTATGAAGAAATGTACCAATTACAAAGTCCCAAAACTTTGCGGCTGATGAACCAAATGAAGATCCATAGTCGGTAGGAACGTCTCAAAATGTGCTACTGATAACCTTGTCAACCACCCAACTCAAAAACGTGGAACGCCTACGATCAAAAATCTGATCGTAGTGTAAGAGCAGGAGGACACCACAATTAAAGCAAATGAAAATCTCTAAAGTTGGTAGAGGAACTCCAAAGCAGAAAAGGTCAAATGAGATATAAGTACAAATCACTTCTAAAGTTTTTCATCTGGAAAGCGTCTTAGGGATAAACCTAACCCTTAGTTCATTCTAAGAGGTTGGCCCTTTCCGAGCTACCTTAACACAGAAGGAATGCTTAGTCAAGTTCATCTCAAAGACCAGGACAGACAACGATCGTAGAGTATATTCTGAAGTGTACTCGACGATCGTAGCGCAACCTCAACGATCGTAGAGTAGGCTCAACGATCGCAGTCTTCCTAGAGAATATACTAGCTCATAAGGAGCTCGGAAGAACTAGACACATGACCAACTATAAAGATCGTGTAGAGATAAGTACGAATACAGTTTGGAAATACATCTTGCAAACTCACCTCAGAACTTTAGTGCCCAAACTGTCTTGGGGTACATCAGTGGTAAAGTTATGCAACGTCAAGATAAGGATTATTGTCAAAACATCCACTGCAGCATCTCTCAGAAGAAGATGGTTGTGTCGACTTGATTGACTTAATTGATTTCTTATATCATTGTCATCATCCTCATGATTATATTGTGGTGAAAGTCATCTTTGGCCCGTAGTGCATAAATAGACTGTTATTTGGTATATTTATGACCAGGAATTATGTATCGGTATAATCATGACATGTAATGTTACAAATGATGTGGAAAAAGTCCTCATTGGCCCGTAGTACATTGTGGGCAGTTTTTGGCATTATCATAATCATTGGTGATAATAACGAATATCCTTGGCTCGTAGTGCATGGATGATTCGTGAATGTGATACTAATAAATATCCTTGGCCCGTAGTGCATGGATAATTCAATGATGTGGATTATTTATTCAGCTGTGTTACAGTGATAAAATATTGATTATGAACTTTTAAATCATAGAAGATAGTAGATAGCATGCTTTACTTAACTCTTCTAATGGGTTACTTGTTCCGCTACAGTTAAACTTGTTATCTATTGTATTCTATTAGTTTTACACTGTTGAAGGCTAACGATAATTTATTCTGCATTATCTTAGTCATAATATTCTTTATTGGGCTAGTTGAGCTCACCCTTTGCTTTCATTGTTCTCTTCAGGAAATAAGAACGTAGCCGGGACTAGTCGGGGAATGAAGTGACTGTCCGAGATGGTGATTGTAGTAATCCTCACTATTTTATAAAATAGTGTGATAATAATTATAATGAGAACTCCATTCGAGTTTGGATATTGTCTACGAGACTATATTCGTGTTAAAATTTTCAGCTACGTTTTTTTCGTATTATATAAGGAAGTTTGTATTTAAATTATGTACCATGTATTATATTTGGCGACTCAAAATGGGTTCTGTATAACTATTTTGGGGGCGTCAGAATCTTAGTCATAATATTCTTTACTGGGCTATTTGAGCTCACCCTTTTATTTCATTGTTCTCTTCAGGAAATGAGAATATAGCTGGGACTAGTCGGGGAATGGAGTGATGGTCCGAGATGGTGGCTATAATAATCCTCACTATTCTATAAAATAGTGTGACAATAATTTTAATGTGGACTTCATTTGAGTTTAAAAATTGTTTATGAGACAATATTCGTGTTAAAACTCTCAGCTTATGTTTTGTCGTATTCTGCACGACAATAGATAATTGTGTAAATTAAATTTGTATTTGAATTTTGTACCATGTATTTGGAGACTCAGAATGGGTTGTGTATACATATTTTGGGGGCGTCACAGAATGTCTTACTCTTGTTGAAGGAGAAATTGACTAGTAAAAAGTGGTTGCATTCGAGGCATGGAAACATGCTGATTTTCTTTGCAGAAATTATGTATTGAACGGATTGGACAATACACTTTATAATGTGTATTGTACAATTCAAACCGCAAAGGGACTTTGGGAATCTTTAGACAAAAAATATAAAACTGAAGATGTTGGCATGAAGAAATTCATAGTCTGTAGATTTCTTGATTATAAGATGGTAGATTCTAAAGCAGTCATCACCCAAGTTCAAGAATTACAAGTAATCCTACATGACATTCATTCTGAAGGAATGTCACTAAATGACTCATTCCAAGTTGCTGCAGTGATTGAGAAACTTCTACCATCATGGAAAGACTTTAAGAATTATCTTAAGCATAAATGCAAATAAATGAATCTCGAAGAGCTGATTGTGCGACTTAGGATTGAAGAGGACAATCGAGGATCTGAGAAGTAGAATGGAAAAAAATTTCATTAAAGCAAATGCTAATGTGGTAAAACAAGGGCCAAACTATAACAACAATAGGAAGCGCGAAGGCGAAGGAACTTTCAAAGCCAAGAAAAAGTTCAAAGGCAAGTGTTTCAACTGTAGCAAGCAAGAACATAAATCAAATGAATGTCGAAAACCAAAGAACTTCAAGAAAGAACAAAAGGCTCAAGCAAATGTAACAGAACTGGAAAAACTTTATGAAGATGTTTCAGACATTAATCTCTCTTTGGTTGTATCTGAATGTAACTTGGTAGGAAACACCAAAGAATGATGGGTGGACGCTGGCGCTACTTGCCACATTTGCTCCAACAAATGGATGTTCTCTACCTATAAACCGGTGGAAAATGACGAGCAACTCTTCATGGGAAACTCCTCAAGTTCAATGGTTCAAGGACGTGGAAAGATTGTGTTGAAAATGACATCTGGCAAAGAACTGACTCTCAACGATGTGCTTCGTGTGCCGGATATCCGCAAAAATCTAGTTTCTAGGTCACTGCTTAGCAAGAATGGCTTCAAGTTGTTGTTTGTGTCTGATAAATTTGTACTTACCAAAAATGATATGTTTGTGGGAAAGGGCTATATGTCTGATGGGCTCTTTAAGATGAATGTAATGATTGTTGTACCAAAGTCTATTGATAATAATAAAATTAATTCTTCTTCTTACTTGATAGAATCTTCAAATATATGGCATGCTAGATTAGGACATGTTAATTATGATACAATGTGTAGATTAATTAATTTAGAGTTCTTGCCTAAATTTGATATTAATCAAAAGCATAATGTGAAATTTGTGTGGAATCTAAAATGACAAGATTACCTTTTCATTCCGTTGAAAAAAAGACTGAACCTCTAGATTTAATTCATACTGATATATGTGATTTAAAGTATGTGCAAACAAGAGGTGGGAAAAAATATTTTATTACTTTTATTGATGATTGCATAAGATATTGTTATGTATATTTGCTGAAAAGCAAAGATGAGGCTATAGAAATGTTTCAACGTTATAAAAATTGTGACAACCCGAGAATTTGGACAATTTATTAAAATCTTAATTGATTGATTTAAGGTTCAATATTAGGACCTAGACAGGAAATAAGTGTATGGAATTGGCAGTTATGTAATGAAATTTTAAGAATTTCAAAAGTTTTGAACAAAACTTGAATTATGTGATAGACTGTAAGTGATAGTCTAGTAATGAGGTATAAGATTATGGTAGATTAAAAATTCTTTTGAAGAATTATCAGGGATAAGTATCGAAGTGAATACTAGTTGGTATATTTGATTATATATGTGAACCGTAATGATTTAAGATCAAGGATTGGTCAGATAAGTTATAACTTTAGAAAAACCCTAAAGTTATGTTAATCATACGTTTATTAAGTTAGAAAAATCTAACGAATTGTTAGAAACCCTAACGATACTCTCAGAAACTTTAATTTTAGTTTTGAGAATCCAAAACCCTAATTCGGATATTTAAAACCCTAATTTGGGAATTTAAAAGCTAAGTGTTAAAAGCTTAAGTGTAAATATGTGGGAGAATGATAGTATTTAATTATATACTAATTCTAAGAGATTTATTTTATACATCTCGGTTAATTAATTTTATAACCTAATTATAGCAAGTCTAATTGGGTTAAGGAAATAAATGGGCATGTGAGCGAGAATTGGTGTTATAATGGAGAAGTAAAAAACCCTAATTAAATGATTTGGGTTGGAAAAGAACTAAAGGTATTGGACTATGTATAGCCCAAGTGTTGGCCAAAGAAATTGGTTAGAGGACCAAGCAATACATTAAATGAATGGCTCAACTTTTAGCCAATTGAGAGGGGGAATTATTGGACTCTAAGTATGCTAGATAAGAGATCAATTTTTATGGATTAAAAGGCCACATGGCCGGCCATGAGGGGCTAGGAAAAGGGGAGATGAATGTTGCATTAATGGATCACTTTAGTTGGTCACCAACTCTCAACAACCCCTTCCCATTTGTCATTTTTTTATTGTCCAACACTTAGGTCATTTCTTGTAAGCAACTTGGCAATTAAAGAAAGAAAGTAGTAAGGCACATGGCCGGTTATTGCATGAGAGAAGGAGGGTGAGTGTGGGCAATTAATAAAAAGCTACACAAAAGTCTATCCTATATTTTTCTTTCTTTCATCTCTTTGTCTTCCAAGTTGCTAAGGAAAAAGAGAGAGAGGGAGAGAGAGAGAGAGAGAGAGGTTCGGCTGCTCCAAAGAGAGAAAGAGAGAGAGGAGATTTTGATCTTCATTCATCCAAGATCCATGATCAAGCTATGAAGAAGAAGAAGAAGGAGAGCAAGTAAGAAAAGGTATAACACCTTTTTGTTTAGTTAAATTTTTGATGGTTGTAACTCAAAACATGGAGTTATGTTCTTGATCTTTAAAACTCTAGATTTACATGATTTAGAGTGTTTTATGTGTGTATCTATCCATTTTAAGTTTCAAAAGATAGATCAAAAGCAAGAAAAGTGAAGCTAGGTTTTTTTTAAGGGTAGAAAATCTTATTTTTCTTACTCTTGATTGTGTTTAATCTTGTATTTGATTTTTGGTTATTTTGAACCATGAAGTTTATGATCTCGAACATGAGAACTATAGATCTACTTGTTAAATGGTGTGTTATGCCTAGATCTAACTATTTTGTGTGTTAAAAGTTTAATCAAACAAGAAAAGCAAATCAGTTTGTTTTGAATTAGTGGACTGCTGCCCTAAACAGAAAATTCCGGACTGGTTAGGGTGCTCTAAAAATTCTGTACTGGTGATATGTTGTAGTACACTTAATAAGCTTTCCATAGACTCCCAAACGGACTGAATCCGACATCAGAGGAGAGAGTTATGGGAATTCTCCCAAACTACACAAAGTTAAGAAAAACTGTTAAAAGAACAGTTTTGGAATAGTCACTTTCGGACTAAATTCCGGGAGATTAACATGTCCAAATATGGATTGTGATATATGAAAATTGTAGTTCGGAAAGATAGGAATCCAACAAAATTGACGGATCGTTAATCGGAGTTACAGAACTCGTTTTATATAAGTTTTAGCAAAGGACTCCAAAACTGCCAAACGTCAAAAAGTTTCTGGCCAAAATTTTCCGAGGGCTGTTTCGGACATTTAGTTAATGAGAAAAATTCCAGTCTTTTGGGAAATGAAAATATATGGTAATATGTAGCTCGTGTCCAAAAATGAGCTGATTCCGAGTTAAAACGACCAAGTTATGACCATTACAATTTTTGTGATTTTCCGACGGAAACCGCTATAATCGGAGTTCTACAACTCCGATTGCCACGAAATTTAAAATGGAGCATCACATTAACATATATAAGGTTATGCCAAAAGATGGGCATTACTGGAGTTAAGCACGAGGTAGCTAATTTCTTAAGCTACGCACTAGAAATTAATTTTTGAAAAAATACCAAAGGGTGTTGGAAAATTATGGAAAAATACTTTTTACGCATGAAATGCATATATATGTGTTTGACCAAAGGATAGAAAAATAATAAGTTGATTTGGAATTTTCGTGAAGAAGAATAGTGAATTCAGGTTGCTGAAATGGAATCCAGGTTGCTGGATTAGTATTTGACTTGCTAGATGTTAACGAATAACTTATGTAATGAAAAAGAGTGTTAAATCATATAAATATGACTCTATGGCATGGTTAAGCGCTAAGGTAGAGTTTAATTGAACTTAAACTCGATATTTGTCCGACTAGACCGTCGGGATGAGAAATTGCGTCGGTATCAACTCAAACTTAATATTCTAACCTGATACTAAGTTTTATGTGTTGTATAGATTTATAATATTATGTAATGATTTTCATTAATATTTTATATTAAATGAATATTAATGATTAAGGAATTATGTTGTATTTAATTCATTTAAATACGGTTTTAAAATGGTGATATATGGTAATAATTATCCGAAAATTATTACGAGACTAGAAAATATGTTTTGACTGATAAGAAAATTATCTGTGATAATATTATTCTAATATTGGAGATCTATGTTATTAATATTAGGTCTTCGGGTAAAGCAATATAAATAGCGTTGCGGTAATCAACGGTTCAGGCAAGTTTTTCAGTTCTATTATGTTTGTGGATTGAATGTGATTATATGCTAAATTACATATCATGCTCTATGAATTGCTAAAGTCAAAATATGACTAAGTTAATTGGGTATGGAACTCAATTTATATGTGATATGTGATAACACATGTTGTATGATATAACACGATAATTGGAAATGTATAATGCAAGAATATATGCATTGCACAGAATTATTGTTGCCTGTAGAATATGCATAGTAAAGAATATATGTTGCATGTAGATATGTATATTAAAGGAAATGTAGTGCATGTGAGATTGTATGCTATGTGAAACATGATAGACTGTTAAATTGATGGGCTGTCAAGCTCAATCTTGCAAAAACAAACTTTTTACAGGTTAATGATGTTAGACAATATTATTTGCTATACGTATGATGAAGATTGATCGATTCGCAAAATGAATACATTTTCTTGATTTAGAAATGATATAGATCTATGTTTGATAATTTGTCAAATGTAATTGTCAGCTATGTACAGTTTGAAATGAGAATAGATATGATTCTTAAACAAATGAATCATCGATAGAAAAGATAATGTCAAGTTCAGCTTGGAATATAAAGTGCAGCTATTTTGTAATAAAATAGTTTGATAAATGTGTTATAAAGATTATAAATTGTATTCAAGTTAAGGTTAATCGACCTTGGGGTAATGTGTAAAATTTAATGTATAAACAATTTATGTTTATATCTTCCGCAATTAGTGAAAGAAATAGCGTACCGAGTCCGCGGCGATTCGGGGCCCGGATTCGGGGATGCTACAAAAATGAAGTTGAAAATCAACTTAACAAAAACATTAAAGCTATAAGAAGCGATAGAGGTGGTGAATATGAATCACCATTTGAAGAGTTATGCTCTACTCATGGTATCATTCACCAAACTACCGCTCCTTATTCACCTCAATCTAATGGTATTGTTGAACGCATAAACCAAACATTGAAAGAAATGTTGAATGCTATGTTAACTAGTTCTGGAACACCCCAGAATTTGTGGGGGAAGTTTTGCTTTTTGCCAATTATATTCTCAACAAAGTACATCATAAGAAAACTCACAAAACACCTTATGAATTATGGAAAGGTCATAGACCTTTTTATAAATACTTAAGAGTGTGGGGGTGTCTAGCAAAAGTGATGGTTCCTAAACCTAAAAAGGTTAAGATAAGACCAAAAATCATTGATTGTGTATTTATTGGTTATGCAAATAACAGTAGTGTTTATCGCTTTCTTGTTCATAAATCTGAAATTCCTGATATTCATGTTAATACTTTTATTGAATCAAAAGATGCATCATTCTTTGAGAATGTGTTTCCATATAAAATAAATAAATAGTCAAACTCACACAAAAGGTCTTTGGAGGCTACTAGTGATAATTCTGAAAATATAGACAAAGAGTCTATAGTGGATGAACCTAGATGTAGCAAAAGAGCTAGGACTTCAAAGTCTTTTGGCCCGGGTTTTCTAACATATTTGTTAGAAAACAATCCTCAAACGTACAAGGAAGCAATATCCTCTCCAGATGCTTCTCATTGGAAAGAAGCAATTAATAGTGAAATTGAATCTATTATGCAAAATCATACATGGGGATTGGTGGACCTTCCACCTGGTTCCAAACCCTTAGGGTACAAATGGATCTTCAAAAAGAAGATGAAAGTTGATGGTTCAATTGATAAATATAAAGCAAGGCTTGTTGTTAAAGGCTATAAACAAAGAGAATGATTGGATTATTTCGACACTTATTCACCCGTTACAAGAATCACATCTTTTCGTATGCTAATAGCGATATCATCGTTAAATAGACTTGAAATACATCAAATAGATGTAAAAACTGCATTCTTAAATGATAAATTAGATGAAGAAATATATATGGAACAACCTAAAGGTTTCATTGCTCCTGGACAAGAGAGGAATGTATGCAACTTGTTAAATCCTTGTATGGATTAAAATAAGCACCAAAACAATAGCATAAGAAATTTGATAATATTATGATTTCAAATGGATTTAAAATCAACGAGTGTGACAAATGTGTTTATGTCAAAAGCACTCAAAAGGAATATGGCATTGTCTGTCTTTATGTGGATGATATGTTAATCATGGGTAGCAACAATGAAGTTATTAACTCTACAAAACGTATGTTGGCAAATAAATTTGATATGAAAGACTTAGGGGTTGCTGATATAATATTAGGAATTAAGATTTCTAGAACATCTGATGGAATTATATTATCTCAAACTCATTACATTGAAAAAATACTCGAAAAATTTAATAAGTATAATATAATTCTAAATAAGACCCAAGTTTATATAAATCTTCATCTAACCAAAAATGAAGGTGATAGCATATCTCAATTAGAATATTCTCGTATAATAGGCAGTTTAATGTATGTCATGAACTGTACTAGACCAGATATAGCTTATTTGGTAAGTAAGCTAAGTCGGTATACGAGTAATCCAGGTAAAAATCACTGAAAAGCTATTTTGAGAGTTTTGGGATATTTAAAACATATTCAAAATTATTGACTGCACTATACAAGATATCCAGCAGTACTGGAAGGATATAGTGATGCTAATTGGATATCTAATAATAAATACTCAAAATCCACAAGTGGATATATCTTTACCCTTAGAGGTGCTGCGGTATCTTGGAAATCCTCAAAATAAACGTGTATTGTGAGTTCTACAATGGAGTCAGAATTCATTGTTTCAGACAAAGCTGGAGAAGAAGAAGAGTGGCTTCAGAATTTCTTAGAGGATATTTCAAATTGGTCAAGACCTGTGCCAGCTATATGTATACACTGTGATAGCCAATCAACAATTAGAAGAACACAGAGTCATTTATATAACGATAAGTCATGCCATATATGATGAAGACGTTATACCATTAAACAATTGCTCTCAAATGGAATTATGTCAATTGACTATGTAAAGTCAAAAGATAATATTGCGGATCTGCTTACGAAAGGTTTAACAAGAGAGCAAGTGGAAAGTTCATCGAAGGGAATGGGTTTAAAGCCCATTTTTTAAATAGTGGCAACCCAACCTAGTTGACTGGAGATCCCAAGATCTATGTTCAATGGGAAAACTAAACTATGTAGCACACAGTAAAGCACTGAGGATATATTTACTCCTAACCATTCCTATGATGAGACGGTGCACATCTGCCGCGAGAATCAGGATAAATTATGCTTTTAATGACTTTTATATCTTGAAATACATTCAAGTGGGGTATTGCAGGATACTCTTCATAGAAGTCACCTACGTGAGTAAGAAGGGGGCCACTTCTGTGAGAATTTTGAAGGCTAAATTCCCTAATATACTCACGGAACCAAGAGGTGTTTTAATGCCAAAATAAACACAAATGTGAGAACCAACTATGTCTAAAGAGATATTTTGTGAATTCTATTGTCTTGGTTTACACGAAAAGCTGACAGTTCAAAGACATCAAGTCTACTGATTAGCCAAGTAAATCAGATAGACTTTATTAGGGCAAGTTCAAAGCCACTAGGCTACTTAACCCGATGAAGTATCTTTTCTTATGTACTCGAACTAGTGTCTACATATTAAAAAAAATTCATGTTGTAAAGCCAATTTTACATTCATATGGGGAATTTTTGGAAATGGGTTTGAAAAATAAATATTAGAACATTTTGAGGCTCAATTTAATATGTGATCCACACTCCAAAAATATCGGGTCCATGCACCAATGCATTCTCCTCCGCGAGGAGTATAACGTGGTATACTTATTTGTTCAAATCCATTAAGTATTGAATGAGAAAGTTAACTCCAAAGTCACCTACTTGAAATGTTGTATTCAAACTTGTCATAAACACCTTGTCTCACATAGAACGTTTGAGGGAAAAGGGAAGAATTTATATATGGGATGTTTGCACAATGGGAAGGGCCCCAAGGGGCACCCCACTTTTATAGAGGGGAGAGGACCTAGCCAAGGCTTGGTTCAAATCCACATGCGCTCTGCCACCGCGGTCGGACGGGCGGGTCGGTCGGGCTCGTAATATATATAATTTTTTGACAAAATTTGTTTAATTTATTATCATCACGGATACTACGTCGTTCTGACGAATGAATGCGCCAACGGTCATATCCCATCTGATCAGTCACGAAATTATCCTATAAATAGTCTAACTGGGAAGAAATTTAAAAACAGTTTTTTGTTTCCCGTTTAGCAGCATTCATTCATTCATTCATCTATTTCCCGTTTTGCAGCATTCCTTCATTCATCTCATTCTTCATTATAGTAAGTTCAAGTACAGAACATAGAAATTATGTTCGAAGAATTCTTAATTTTGAAGTGTTACTAATTAAGAATTGGAAATCCGTTTTATCTTGGTAAGTAATTATTCAAAAATCATTTAGCACCGGTGAGGGAATAAATTTGCTTCAAGGAGACTTTGTGAATTCAAAAGACTCGGATTTATTTATCTTTATTTTTCCAAATTCTGATTTTCAAGTAAGTACATTAAACTTTCTAAATCTGATTTGTTTAAACTAAATTTAAGAACTTTGTTATTGTATATTAAATGTTACTATATTTATAGAATAACAAAAATATCCCAACATGATATTTTTCCGTTACTTTATAATTAGTTATTTTGTTCAAAAATATATATAATTAGTTATTTTGTTTTTAAAAAAAGGTATAGTGTAATACTATTAACATTTAAAAGTTAATTATAATCTTAGAACAAATATAATATAATAATATCTTAAATTTAAAATTAATATGAATTTATTTTATTTTTGTCAATACAACAAATTTATAAATATTAATGATGAATTTTTGTTCTATATTTATCCCAAAAAATATGCGTTTAGCTAAGTATTGATGACATGATAATAAACTTGAGAAAATTATATTTATCTTTTACTATTATCAACAAAAAGATGATTCTTTATGTGATTTTTAATTTAATATGAACTTATTTGATTTTTGTCAATACAACAAATTTATAAAGAGTTTTGTTATACATTATAAGCATAAATAAGATAAGTAGGAATTAAGAAGTGTCTCAGTACTTTAATTTATTACTATATCTTATGGTCATAATACAACTTTGTCAAATATTTGTCGATATATATATCATTTTCCATTTATAAATATTAAAGATGATTTTTTGTTCTATATTTATCCCAAAAAATATGTGTTTAGCTAAGTATTGATGGCATGATAGTTTTAAATCATGATAATACACTTGAGAAAATTATGTTTATCTTTTACTATTATCAACAAAAAATAGATGATTCTTTATGTGATTTTTAATTTTTTTTTGGGTTTCAAGTGAGACTCTTTAAGTGGAACAAATTATATTATTTCTAACATTATATCAAACACTTGTTCTTTAAAAACATTTTTTAATAATGTATTTTGAAACAAAATAAAAAAAGATTGTTTGATCTCGTATTTTGAGATAGAGATATATTGTGTTTAAAAATACGTGTTTTAGATTATTTTTTAATTAAATTTAAAATTAATGTACTTTAGATAATTACAATTATTATTATATAAATAAATGTCTGAAGTCCCATTTAACAATGTTATGATAACACTGCATGTTATTACACAAACTTGTTCAAAACAAATTAGAAGGTTAAAATGAAAAAAATATGTAATACTCCTTTTCAAATAAAAAATTATATTTTGTTCAATTTATTCAAATACACTTAGGTTGTGTTTATTTGTAATGATTATTATTGGGCCATAATATTTTATATATATTTGGGCTATCCTTATTATGGGCCTTTGGAGTATTGGGCCGAACCAGTGGGCCGGACCATTATGTGGATCTGGTTTCATTTGGGCTTGGACCAATGATGATTAAGAGATAAGCTTTGTCTAAATATCTTTGCATTTAATTAATGGGGATTAGACAGATTTCGGTTGGGTGGCAAACAGTGATGGGAGTAGCAGGTGGGTTACATGCAGTCGGCCGACGTCATAGCAGGTCGACGGTATGCAAGACAAACCAGGTAGTATAAGAGGACGGAGTACAACACAACACAAGGTAACTGATATTTTCTCTTATCAAAACATTAAAGCTACACACCTCCATTGTTATCCTTGTATCGGCCTGTAGTGACTCTCAAGTCAGAGCTATCCCCCGACGATCCAAGCCGTCAAGATTCTGGTATTGACGTGTTTACTGTGCAGGATTGGACGCGTTTTTAAGTGATTGAGGTGCGTAGAAAGATCTTGGCGTTAACATTGGCACTAGAAGGAGGTTCGGTTGGTTTTACCTCGCCTGAAAAATGGTGAACATGCATGTTTGGAGGTTTGGGTGGAACAATTCGTCCTTCAGATAGAAAGGTGGATTGTTGCAGATCTGTCTCACACTTCGGTAATGAATAAGTATTACATTGCTTTATTACCTGATTTACTTAAAGTGTTGAGTTCAGATTATATTATTACTTGGTCTTGTTTGTTGTTTAGTTTGCTTAATTGTTGACTAACAATTCGAGTTAGATTTAATGGGTTTAAAGGGAGCTTATAGATTTTTCAAGTTGATTAATGGTGAATTATTGACAAGAAACTATCACGAAGGAGTAATAAGGATGAGAAGTTGATATCATGTCATTAATATTAAACTGATTATAAGACGATAGTAAAATTTCTACAAAAAGTTATAAAAGTTAAGCAGTGAAGGAAGGTCATCTTCAGGCATCATCGTCCGAGGAGTCGAGAAGATTTGGATCTATCGAAGCCGCATTAATCTTTGCCTTTGCCTTTGTTTCGGGAAAGTTCATACCCTTCGACATACATTTTGATTATCTCATTGTTCAGCTCAGGCGACTTAAGGTAATCAACTTGGATTTCCTTGCGAAGATCTTCGGCCAGGGGCGGACCAGATCCTTAAGTGCTTAGAGCTCATCTTCAAGCTTACGGCGGTGCGCCAGATGTCTTTCTTCTTTAGCTTGGACATCGTTAACTTGTTTCGCCAAGCTTTGATTGGACTGAGCAAAATCTTTATTCTTCTTCTTCAACACTTCATTCTTCTGGATTAAGTCAATATTCATGTTAACTGTTGTTCGATGAACAGCTTCGGTTGTCTCTAATTTTTCTTTAGCTTTGGCGAGATCTTTTCGGAGGCACTCATTATTGAAGATAGTGGTACCGTGTTCACTTCTCTCCATAGCCAAAGCAAACCTCAGTATGGCATTTTCTCTTTGAGCGGTGTCCTCTTCAAATTCATCTTCTTTATATTTTTGATGCAGATGCCCAAAGATACCATTTGTCTACAAGCATTCAGAGTTAATCAATAAATTTTAGGCAACTATACATGAATACATACAAGCAAGCCATAAACAACTTACCTTGGCTTGGTACTTCATCCCCTCGTTAATCAAGTCCATGATAGAGCTATTGCCGAACTAATGGTCATTGGTATCATGAACGAAGGATTTGTATAGATGAAAAGGGAAGTTTTTATTGAGGTCTGGCCATAGAGTAGGAGATGCTACAGCTTCAGGACGGGCTTCGATTGAGGAAGGTTGCTGCGAGGGAAGTATTATTGGTTCAGGTGGAGGTGGGACAGTGGTTGTTGAAGATTTAGGTGTTGCTGGTGTTGGGTCATCAGAAGTATATTTCCTTTTGCGGATAAGGGGAGAATCAGGTTCAGCATACTCTTCAACCTCAACCTCGAGTTCATTTATTTCTATTGGAGCAGCAGGTGGAGGGGGAGCTTCAGTGGACGGTACCCTTAGCTCTTCAGCAGAAAGAGGGGTTATGTGAACCCTTCTCTTTTTAGTACGAAGAACTCGGGTACGTTCTTCGATGGACATGTCAAGAAGGCTTTCGCTTGGGGTTGGAGTAGGGGTACGTTATGGTTTTCTAGCGGCTTATTTTTTCCTACGAGGATGACTGCTTTCTTCGGTAGGAGTTGGTTTGGTGGTTTGTGGTTCGGATGTTTGGGGTTCCGAAGTTGGAGTTTCAGTACTTTAGGGGTCAGTGAAAGTCTATGAAGATTTACTAGAAAGGAATTTGTCTAATTCCTTTTGGTCAATGTAGGTCGGTTTGATGAGAGATACTGAAACAGATGAAGATATTATTTCAGAATAATTACATATGCAAGAAATTTGAAAAAATTATGCAATAGTTGAGTTCGGGACTTATATTTGTGGTCATACAACCACGCCTGCTTGGTGAGAAGTCTGAAGCTCCACTCCTTCATCGGGATCATTTCTATCAGCACTATCATCTCTGCCATGCGTTCGTTGGAGATATCACCAAAGTCAGCAGAAAGTTTGTCGGCAGTGGTCCAGCTAGGGAGGGAAGAGATTTTCGGTCCTTTAACGAAGAACCACTCTTTGTGCCATCCTTTGTTGCTGGAAGGGGTATCTATCAGTGATCGCCTCTCGAAGACCTCGTTAGGCTTCGGGGATTGTTTGTTCAGCCCTTTAAATCCGTTCTATCTGGATTTGCTGGCAATATAGATAGAGAAGAAGTCGAGAATGGGTGTAATCCCCAACTCGTGGCAGAAGGCTATGAAAGCTAGGATATGGATGTAGAAGTTTGGGACTAGTTGGGCAAATCCCACACCCACAACCCCTATAAGGGTTACCAGGAAGGCGTGGAGAGGAAATCAAACTCTCTTCTCCAGGAGAGTGAGAGGGACGATGGTCCAACCATCAGGCCTTTGATACATTCTTTCAGAGGAAGTGGGTAACCTCAGATGATGGGTATCTGGTACTGATATCGTTCTCGGATGATTTAGAGATCTTTATTTGATAGGGTGGAAGGAGTGTTGGCATGAGAAAATTTTTCTTCAACTTGGAAGAACAGGGAAGGAGTTGGAAGGACAATCGGTAGAGATTGCTTGCTGGGAGTGGTAGATGACTTGGGGTTTGATCCTGAAGCCGTTTTTGCAGGACTTTGGGTATGATGGATAGAAGCAATGGGTATCACATAGATGGGGGTGGAGTTATCTGAATTTTGAGACGCCATTGTTAGCAACTTGCAGAGAGAAGAAGAAATCGAGAGGAAGAAGAAAGCTAAAGCACTGAGATTTAAAATTGATCAGGTAAAACTGCCAAATATGGGAGAAATCGGCTTTTATAGTGGCTGTCTCTTCACTTATTTGCGAAGTTCGAGGGCAGCTCAATTAAATGCCAGCAATGATGACAAATTTGAAGAGTTGGAAACCGGATTGGACTTTCATATTGGGCTTTCGGTTTTGTCTTATCCTATTGATTGGGCTTGACTCAATTACATGGGCCATTTATACTCTTTTATTAAACATCTTGTTTAATAAAAGACTTGGGGGCAATGTTGGGCCATAACATTTTATATATATTTGGGCTATCCTTATTATGGGCCTTTGGAGTATTGGGCCGAACCATTATGTGGATTTAGTTTCATTTGGGCTTGGACCGGTAATGATTAAAGGATAAGCTTTGTCTAAATACCTTTCCATTTAATTAATGGGGATTAGACAGATTCCGGCTGGGTGGCAGACAGTGATGGGAGTAACAGGTGGGTTGCATGCAGTCGACTGACGTCATAGCAGGTCGGCGGTATGCAAGACAAACCAGGGAGTATATGAGGACGGAGTACAACATAACACGAGGTAATTGATATAACATTATAGCTACACACCTCCATTGTTATCCTTGTATCTGCCTGTACTGACTCTCATGCCGGAGCTATCCCCCGACGGTCTAAGCCGTCATGCTTCTGGTATTGAGTTGTTTACTGTGCAGAATTGGATGCGCTTTTACGTGATTGATGCGCATAGAAAGATATTGGCGTTAACAATTATAATCCGAATTATAATACATGAAATTATAATTCAAGACTATTAATCCTAGATTATAATCTCAAAACTATTAAATTAGTAGTACAAAGTCTAAATTTGAAAACAAACAAGACATTTGAGATTAATAGTTATATCCCAAATATAATCATTACAAACAAAAATAACCCTAAGTATTACAAATTGACTTAATATTGTTGAGATTATAATTATAATCACAAGATTATAATCTTTGCAAATATACATAGCCTTAATATTCACAATTTTTACTTAACTATATTTCAAATTATATTTCTAAAATTGATTTTTTAAACTTAACTTACAACGTGTCACAGAGTTATTTATGCTATGTTTGTTTGCAAGAATTATAATCGTGATATTATAATTTATGTGATTATAATTCCAAAATTATTAATCCTAAAATTATAATCTCAAGACTATTAAGTAATTTTATAATCTCTAAACTAATAGTCGCAAGTATAAATTTAAAAATAAATTGACACATAGGCTGTGTTTGATAAACTTGGGAATTAAAATCTGAATGATTATGATGTCTTAATAAATTAGATCATCTGAATGGTCATGAGGTCTGAATCTAAAAAATTATTTGATAACTAAAAAGTAAGTTGTCTCTTAATGACATTATTTTACCATTTTAAAGGATAAATTTTTATTTAATAATTTTAAATATTCAATTTAATAAAAATGAGTGCATAATATTGTTGAATATATTTATATAAAAAAATATCAAAAAAAAATCATTAAGATGTATCTCTTAATTATTAAGATTTCATTTTCTGTCTTACCGATTAAGAGACATTCAGAGGTAAAAAAAATTAAAACAAACAACATCATGCCTCTTAGCGAATAAGAAGCAGTCCATTAAGAGGCAATCATATGTAAATAAACAGCACAGTTATTAGTCTTATCTCAAGTATAATCATTGCAAATAAAAATAGGGAATTGTTAAATTCACAACAGAAATTATTATTTTCACAACAAAAGTGTTGGTATAGATCCTATAAAGACACTTTTCACTGTCGCTATACATCTACAACGACATTTTTTTTGTGAATATAACAAAAAATGTTGTGATTTAACAATTACCTAAAAATACCCTTAGTTTTTTAGCACTTTTTTTCCTTAGCTTTTTAATTTACTACCAGGCCCCTTTCATTTAAAACCTAAAAAACCTGTATTTTTTTTTCCAAATTAAAAAACTCCAAACATCCCCTTCTACGGCATTAGTGACGCTTGCTTTCTATTGCCGGCATCCCTTCGTTCCTCCTGCGGCATTCCTTCAGTGCCTGCTCCTGCGACATCCTTCAGTGCCTCCTCCTGCGGCATCCCTTAAGGTAATTAAATTATCGCCTTTACTTATTTGGGGTTTTGAGTTACACGAAAAGTTGAACGACTTGAAGGTCTGGACAGGGGTTCCACTAGATTATGAGCAACCCAATCGGAAAAAATTCCAGTAGATTATGAGCACTAGATTTCACAATCCATTTCTTGGAGTTCCTTTTCAATGTTATACAAATGGAAGAACTAACAGAAATTCAGTTTATCTAAATGGAGTGAAACTATCGAGAAGGGCTTCGGGTATACGTGCAAATAAAAATGATTGGGTTTCTCATGGGATTAGATTTTCACATTTATGTGGGAGAAATGTAGAGTTACTATGGAATAACTTAGGATTGAGAAGTGGGTTGATGGTGAGATGTGTTAAAGAGCCTTTTACTCGGAGCAAAACTTTTGTTAGGTCTTTAGCTCCAGTTTGGGAAGAGGGGTTACTTCTGATTAGGTGCTCTGTGTTCTGTGCGGTGATATCTGGGGTGTGCTTGTTGCTATGGTATGGGCAGGTGAAAGCCAAGAGCTTTGTTGAATCAAAGCTTTTGCCTTCTGTTTGTGCAGCATTGAGTGACCATATTCAAAGGAAACTTGATTTTGGTAAGGTTCGAAGAATTTCACCTTTAAGCATTACATTGGAGTCATGCTCGATTGGGCCTCATACTAATGAATTTTCGTGTGGCGAGGCTCCTACCATCAAACTACGTGTTCTTCCCTTTGCGAGTTTAAGGAGGGGAAAGATTGTTATCGATGCGGTCTTGTCTAATCCGAGTTTGTTGGTTGTACAAAAGAAGAATTATACTTGGTTAGGCATCCCTTTTTCTGAAGGAAGTCTACATAGGCACTTGTCAACGGAAGAAGGAATTGACCATCGTACGAAAATAAGGAGGATTGCTAGGGAGGAAGCAGTTGCTCGCATGGTCAGGGAGAGAGACGATGCAGCTAGGGAAGCTGCAAAGATGGGTTATGTTGTTTATGATGGAGGTACAAGTTCATCTGAGTTTGGTGTCTTAAAGGAGACTGCAAGCCATCCAAAAGGGTTGGAAACCTCTGAGCCAATATTTTGCATGGATGAGAGATTGCACTGGCGAGATCATCATTGCATGGATGCTGGTGTGGAGTATGATTTGAAGCATGCAGACATAGAGAAATCTTTTGGTGTAAATATTCCTGGGTCAGGGGTTAAATTTTGGTCTAGAATTATTCCAGGTCCTGTAAAGCATAAATTCAAGAGGAAGGCTAATGGGAGAGATATATCTGCAGCTGGTATAACAGTAAAAAGACGGATTCTCGAGCGTAGTGCATCAGCAGCATGGGCATATTTCTTGAGTGTATCACATTGGAGGTTCGGAGACCCTACTCAGTTATCTGGAGGTTATGATGTTATGAATTTTGAGAGAGATCTCATTAGGAACGAGGGTGATACTAGTGTCTGCACTCCGAGTAGCTCTTATGAAGATATGGCTTCTCATAATGAAGATGGGAGACTGAACTTTGGTGTGGACAGAAATGATGAGAATAGAAAAATTGAAGCTGATGAAGCTTATTTGATTGGTAAGGGAACCTCAAAGTTGGAGAACAGTATGAATAATGATATTGCAAGTAGTGAAAATCCAGGAAACCGAACCCTTTCTGAAGAAAAAAGTTATAGTGACAACATTAAGAGGTTAGGTTTTGTAAACAATCCATTCATTTCAACTTCGGATAGAGTAAGTGAAGTTAGAAACTCCAGTGAAAATTTGTCATCTGTTGTAGCTGTTGCAAGAGTTGTGAAAACAAATGCTTTTGATGTAAATGAAGATCCGAAAGGAGTTGCCGTTGTAAATAGAGATGTGGATTCCAAAGATAAATCCAGCAGACAGAGTGGGCTGAAGCTAGAGTATGTAAACGATATATCAGAGAGTGAAAGAGGCCTTACAGTCCAAGGTTCAGCTTTCATAAAGTTTGATCCTTCGCCTTCAATGCAACATTCAGTTTCTGTATGGCCTTGGATCCTGGAATCAGGTTTATCTTCTTTCAGCATTAGAATGGGAGAGCTGTGGTCATACTTAGTTGCTGGCCCTTTCCAACGGCTGAAGTCAGAGTTTGGCCCAAAAGTTGAAGATATTGTTGCAGAACTTGTTGAAAGGGTCGATGAAGGGGAGACATTAATAATAGAGAAAATGATTCCAGTTACTCTGGATTCTGTTCATTTCAAAGGTGGAACCTTAATGCTACTTGCATATGGTGACAAAGAGCCCAGGTGAGGTGCCCTTATGTTACATTTTTCATAGAATTTATATTGCTGATTTCCTTTAGAAAATAATGTACTTCCTCGTAGGCCCCTATTGTTTCCCCCCATTTTTGGATATATATGTGCATGCATTATACTATCTTTTATACATGAATAATTAAACATTTGGTTAAGGGCTGTAAATAAATTGCAATGTTAGCAAGCCAGCTTGAACTTTGCTCATTAAAAGCTCTGACTTGGCTTGTTTCTTTAATAAACATTACAACTTACAAGCTCGATTCTAAAGCTTGTTATAGGAATACAATTGAGCTCTAACATTAATGGCTCAACTCATCAGGTCTTGAGCTACTTCATGTTCGAGCTTGTTTGATTCGTTTAATAATTAGCTTTGCTTGTTTGATTAGTTTCTTATATAAATATATTTTAAATATATAATACAAGTATTAAGGTATTATACATTAATTTTTCTAAAGATGTTGTGTGCTTATAATTTGTAATATAAATATATATAAGCAAATATATACAAAGGAATAGTAGAAGAAGATGATTTTCTGTTCAGCTACATCTAGACTTTGAGCTCCACTTGGCTCGAGACAAGCTGCTGGAGCTCAAGCATAAGAAGCTTGGCTTGTTTCGAGCTCCAGTAGAATTTGACCACTGAACAAGATCTGTGGAGTCATTTTCGAGTAATATTTATTTTTGCATAATATGCTTGAGCCTCAAAATGTTTAGGATCCATCAAATTTACATGTAGACACAATGTTTGATAATAAATATGCAACCCAACTTACCCCTCAATCCCTAAAGTGGAGTTTGTTTTATGCTGGTGACATGGTTGTACAAATTTAAGAAATTCGATTTAGCACCATTAAAGCAAAAAGCTTTTCTCAAATCAATTCATATTCAATAACCTAACTACCTAAGAAATAATGAAGAGTTATAATGCTTACATAGAAAACCTAAACTTGGAGAATTGGTAACAATACAAGGAAACCGATCCTAATAATACTCCTCTACTATCTTTAGACTTCTATAATATTCAATTTAATTCAATCTAAATATAATTACATTAATAATCAAGTAATCATCTTCAAGAAACAACACAAAATAACATAATTAATTTCTTGATATCTTCTTCCGCATCACATGTAATGGGTTCAAAACTCGAAGCACTTTTGGGCTAGGCGTTTTACGGTTACCTTGTTCATATCCCAAGGATAGTGGTTGCTGGCCCATCCGCTAAAAAAGAAGAGAAAAAACCATAAAAAAGGGAAAGTAAAGAAAAAATACATGGTTGTACAAGTGTATTCATGCAACAACTTGAGACACTTTTTGATTTTGTGTTTCCTTTTCCATCAGTTGAAAGTTCACTAGACCAGATAATGGTAAATTAATGACTTTTTTCTGTGTGTTGTCTTTGTATCTCAAAAACAGGGATTATAAATGTCTTTTATTTTTGGGCCCGAACTAACATCTTACTCTCCCGTATCTTCTTCCTTTTGGAGGCTATAGATTTGTTGACGCTAGGGGCTTTATTGATTTCCCTAGGTTTTGATATAAATGTTATCATGTATTGGGAAATCACTAGATGATAACTTAGAATGTTATTTCTATGTTTTTATCTTCTGGAAGTTAGTCTATCCAGACAAGACATCTTTCAGAATGCTTGCTCATAAAAGCCACCATAGCCACTACATCCACGATAACACTTTCTCCCTCTTAAAGCCATCTCCTGAAACAACAAAACTTTCCTAAAAATTTGTGTTGTAAAATCATTATTTACACATATTTGTACAGAATTCACATATATTAAATAACGAAATAAATAAATATTGTACACATATATTATACATTTTTTATACACATATACAGTACTTACGTAAGTGCATGATGACTAGTCAAGCACGGTGCAGTAGCATGTGAGTTTAGATATGAGAGATTAGGACACTGCGTAGAACAATTTAATATTTTAACTAATAAAAGAAGAAGTCCTAATATGCAACCGAACCGGTGAAGACTCATTACTATTCACTGAAAAACATTACCTGTGATTGATCGATTTATAAAGAGTTGGTTTATACTGAAGCAGTTCCAGTTGATTCGTAAGTGCCTTGACTCTGCTTTGTTTGTTAGATTTGGACTTTTGTGGGCGGGTGGGTTCCCATGCTGTTTTAACACGAGATAAAGTGCTTGTGTTATTGTCTTATTGAAGCTCGAGGTGACCGTGCAGTGGTGCGGTTTGTTCATTTCTTAAAAGATTTATTTTCCTGTACATGTGAGTACTGGTACACACTTGGTTCTGGTAGACATCCTAATGGAGTTAGTCATTTTGATCATCACCGAGCCATAAAATTAGTTCTAGCTAAAGTCGAGACAAGGGCCAGTAAAGCTACTAAAAGTGTTTGACTGATATCAGGGAGCATAAAAATGTCCAAATATTAATACGATTTGTTGGAAAGCAGAATGTACACACACACTTGTGCTCAAATATGTGTGGTGTGGAGGTATAGTTCAGAGTCCCATGAGCATTTATTATGATTATTGTTAATTTTTTCCATTGTGCTACAACATCAAAGTTGTGAAATTTTCTTTTTATGATTTTAAAGAAGGCTTTGGTGTCCTCACTCTCCTTGGAGAGTTTGTTTGGGTAAAATTTTAGGGTTTTGGAAGGCACATGGATGCCAAGATTCTTTGAAGTTCTTGGTTTTCTATTTCATGGGGTATATGGACTGAAAAGAAAAGTTAGAATTTTCAATGATACTCATCTCTCTTCTTCTTTGGGATAGGGTTTCTGTTCTACCATAGTACCATCGCTGTGGGCTTCGGCAATGAAAGCTTTTAGGGAAATTGTTGTTTCATACGGTCATTGAGATCGGCCAAGAATTAAGTTTTTTTTTTAATTGTCCAACTTACATTACTTTTTTTATTATCTTGGAGGGCTTCTCTTGTTCCCTCTTTCTATACTCTCTCTTTCTATCGTATAATGCCCCTCTTTTTTCAATGTTAATACATAGTAGCATTGCATTTGATCAGTCGGAAGATGAAGCTGTGCTGTCGTAATCATTTTCATCTTATTATTCTCACCTGTTTCATAGGGAGATGGAGAATGCCAGTGGACATGTAAAATTCCAAAACGACTATGATCGTGTGCATGTACAGCTGAGTGGCAACTGTAAGATGTGGAGATCAGATGTAACATCTGAAGATGGTGGTTGGTTGTCTACAGATGTATTCGTTGATATCATTGAGCAGAAATGGCATGCCAATCTGAAAGTTTTGAACCTCTTTGTTCCAGTAAGGCATATAGTGAAAGTTTTGAACCTCTTTGTTTTGCCACGGAAACTGCAAAGAATCTGCTCTCCACAACATGATGTGTTGAAATTTAATGTGTTTTTTTGTGCAGCTATTTGAAAGAATTTTAGAAATCCCGATTACGTGGTCTAAAGGGAGAGCTAGCGGTGAGGTGCTTCTCTAACTCCCCCCCTCTTTTTGTTATCTTAGCGTATATCTTATATCAGCCACCAATTGTCCTGCTCTGTAATGCAATTCTTTATAACTGAAATTCCATGTTTCTGAGAACTGCAGTGTTCCTTGGTTATATTATTTGAGGTTTTGGATTTCCTATTGTCTCAGGTGTGGAAAAAACTAACCTCATTGATTTTCACAGGCACTGCCATATTCTCCTGATAAAAGTTTTCAACTAACACAGCTTTAAATAAAAACAAAATGGTGAATCTCTAGATATTTCTGTAACTATGCTGTTTGACTATTATATTAGCCTCTAAAGAAAATTCTTGTAGTCTCAAGCTTCTTATGCTTAGCCTTGAAACATGTCCTATTATGACTAAATTATTACTTTTGTTTGATCATCAACATCTAAGATGGTTGATTAGATGCAGCAAAAAAGCTCATTGTAAAGAGAATTATGGTGTACCATGTTTTCTAATATCTATCTTTGTCCCAATTTGTATATAGATATATTCCCTAGTTATTTTCTCTTGCAAATCTTATTTTGCTTTTCTCTTCCGTTCTGTTGTTGCAGTTTGAATTCCACTGGATTCTTACTAGTTGAAGGCCATAGTTCCACCAAACCCAACACATTTGCTTGGGTCATTGGCTCAAAAAGTCAAAAGAGACCATTGGCAGACCCACGAAGGGTCATGTGTGACTCCATAGAATTTTGACCAATTTGGACACTATATGTATGTAATCAGTTAATATATGTATAATATGGATTCTTAAAGAGTTTTGATTCTATGCCTGTCTTACTTTTTCTTGCTGTGTAACATTTGAATTGGACTTATAACAACAAATGTTCACAGGTACTTAGGCCGGCCTTAAATTAGAAATTAATCAAAGTTTGAAGAACAAAAGGTAGACCAGACCAGAAAACATAATTAAGTATTATAATTAACAACTTGGTTTGAATCGGAAGTGGGCTTGTTTTCACACTGTTGTAACTCAAGCACCAGCAGATCTATAAATAATACTCCCTCACATTCAAAAAAAGTCCCATTTGTCAATTTTTATATTCCAAAACAAGACTCTAATTTGTTTTGGTATTAGGATAAAATGACATGCGGTCCACAAATTTACTATAGTTATTATCATGCCATAATTATTAAACTAAACACTTGATAAGTTAGAGTCAAACATGGGAAGTAAATGTACAATAAAAAGAAAGAAAGACGAATCCATATTTTATTTTTATTTAATGATGATGTTAAAACCGCGCTCCATGAATCCTTGGTTTGCCAATGAATAAACTTGGGACCAATGATCTTAATTAGAAGGATACATCTGTGAGGGTTCTTTCTCCATCTGTTATGATTTGGTATTTTCATGATAAATTTGTAGTGTTGGTATTTTTCATCTATATTTGTAATATTGGTATTTTCACACACTTTGTTATATTTAGGGAATGAACATAGAGTATATGATGATATTGTCTAGACAAGCAGAAATTTTAGTATTTGCAGTTTCTACTGAAGAGTTATGATTCTAATGGTGCCGTTTTAGTTTCTTTGCACAAATGCTTGATACGTTGATATTTTGACTTCATATGGAGATTTGTGGTCTAAAGCATGCGTTGATCAATTCTGTATCTGTTCTTAATGATATGAACATTTATAACAGGTTCACATATGCATGTCAAGAGGAGAAAGTTTTCCTAATCTGCATGGGCAACTTGATGTGACAGGGTTGGCCTTTCAAATATTTGATGCTCCGTCAGGGTTCTTTGTATGTCCTAGTTTCAATTGTGCTCCTTTCTCTCTTCTTGGGTATCTCTTGTACTGTATTATATTTCCTACTCTTTTTTTTTCTCCTTTTCTTTATGTTGTTATTGTTGTTGTTGTTGTTGTTGCGGTGGTGGTTGTGTTTGTGCGGGGCATTGATCTTGAGACATCCTAATATATAAATTATTTTTTTTGATAAATTGTTATATCTTTAACTATATTACACATATATTAAAAAAACCTATATTAAATGTGCTTTCAGTTCATAATAAAATCCATGCTACACGCTAAAACAAGTGTAGCAATTAATGTAGGACGGAGGGAGTATATTTTACTATCGCATTGTTAATACTTCATAGTTAGAAGTATGCCTCTATTTTGTCACGCAGAAAGTCATAATCTACATCATGGTATTCTTCAGTTATGTTTAGTTTTGTCATATTCCTTACATAGTTACATGTCATGAGTTATTTTGGTAATTATATGGAGGTTTGGGTTGGATTGGTGCCTTGGTGTTTTTAGGAGCTTCCAGTGTTCATTAGCTTCAGTTACTTGAGGAGTGACCTTTGCCAGTCGATTTCTTTCACTATCAGCCTTTAGATAATATTTTTAAAATGAAAATACATGTCCATGTTAGCCATGCTACTAGATTATGTGAGCTTGAAATACTTCAAAACTTTTATCTGTGGTAGGTCTGGTGGCTCGTAAAGGTCCCAGTTTTGACACTTGCAAATGGAAATATTTGAATTCTCTGAATATGGTGGAGTGGATTGATATTGTGTAATACAAAATTCTCTAAACCTTACACCTCCCAGGGTGTTACTTTCCAGATCATATTGCGGATTTTAACCAAGTCAATAAGCAAACTTGTCTTGGATTTCTTTTATTTCACCAACTTGCGAATTAAGAGTGGTAGAGGGCAATGTTCTAAAAGGCGGGATTTTTTTATTGTAATCTAATTTTAATATTTTATCTTACATTTATCCAAACAAAACAATAATATAAAACAAAACAATTTATAATAAATGCATTTGCTTAAAGTTCAAACACATCCATATTGCTAATGTCAAAGTTCAAACACAAACATGCAATTGTTCAAAATTCAAACATATTTTTAACGAATTAGTTTTATTCATAAACAAGATTGTTATTAAATAATAAAATTTAAAGTTTCAAGAATTTAATTCAATATTAAAACTTAAGAAACTAAACATAAATTTAATAATTATATTGAATTAGACTAAATATTACAAATGTACTATCATTTATATAATTTGAAGTTGGTACTACTTCAAAAATTATAACTATAATAAAATTATCCATTTTGACATGATATTGTTCACTTCTTGTTGTGATTTGATATGCTACAACATGTATTATGAATATGGTAAATCATTTGAAAAATAAATATATTAAGATCTGGTTTGAGTAGTTATTAAAAAAAAAAAACCTCTCCGTCTAGACTCCGCCTAATTCCTAGAGGGATTTTTTTGCCGCCTAGGTGAGGCGTCAGGGCGGCCTAACGCCTAGGCGGGGCGCCAAGGGGGGGCCTAGCGCATATGCGGACCTAGACGGGGATTTTTAGAACACTGGTAGAGGGCAACGACTTTTGGCGAAGCTCAAGATATCTAATGTGACAGTCTTAGGTAAGTTATATCTTAGATAGTTGTTGAGCAAAAATTGATAAGTTGTTGATTTTAAGACGGACACATTAGCTCTTTAGAGGAGTATGCTAACCATAATTGCTGCCTCAAGGACCATGTCTCCCCCCCTCTCCCTTTCACTTTCTTTTGCCAACCAGATTACAATGTTTATTTGTTTCGGTAGAGGTTTGAGCTTTCTGGTTATTCACTTTAGTTGTTGATGTTTTGAGTAGGATGATTAGTTGGGGAGAGGAGTGTGATATTCTTGCAGGTTGTGTAGTGGGGCGCGAGGAAGTGAGGGTTTCTCATCTCTAATTTGTTGATGATACTATTCTTTTTCTTTCGGAGGGGATCCAAGTATTTAAAAAATGTGTTTACAATTCTTAAGTTTTTGAGGCTGTTTCTGGTATGTGGATTAATTTGTTTAAGTGCAGTTAAGCAGGGATTAATATTGGCTATGGAGGAGCTTTAGTCTATTTATCTATAACCATAGTTGTCATGGCGCCACGACGAGACGCGACGGTAGTTGACAGTCAGGATGCCTAGGCGATAAGATGCCCGCCATGACGTTTATATGGCGAAAAGTCGTTAACAATGTGCAATTTATATATTATTTATTTTACTTAAAAAGTATATTGAACAATAAAATTTTATATAATATACATTAAAACCCAAAACATAATAACTAACACTATAGAATACAATTATATGAATACTTCACAGTCAAAATTCAAAAATAAAATACTTGACATTAAAAACTAGTAGAACAAGTCAACAAACACCACGTAAAAAATAAAGAATCAACCAAGTCATCACCCATCTTAAATTACAAGTCTAGTAAGTAGCAAGTCCATGTGTTATGACGAGCCATGGGTAAAAAATGAGCTACCAAGGCGTGAGCCTTGGTGGGTCGACGTCCAAGGCGTCACCTTACTCTTCTCTAAGGCTAGGACGCCTAGGCGACGCCATGACAACTATGTCTATAACTGGTTGTACTATTGAGACCTTTCTGCTTACTTATCTCGGGGTTTTTCTTGGTGGATCCTAGGCCAATCTCCTTTTAGGACCCTGATGTTGAGAGCGTGACTCAACATTTAGATAGATGGAAATGTGCTTATTTTTCTTTAGGGGGTAGAATTACTTTGATTCAGGCTTGTTTGTTTAGTATTCCCCTTTATCATCTTTCTTTGTTTAGGATCCTAGTTAGTGCAAAAACACCTTAGAGAAGTTGATGAGAAACTTTCTTTGGTCGGGAATTGGTGATAGTGGAATGATCATTTGGTTGAGTGGAAAACGGTTTCTTTCTAAACAAGAGGGGGTTTGGGCGGGGTAATTTGGTCCTTAAGAATGTTGTTTTGGTTGGTGAATGACTTTGGAGATTTTCTTTGGAACCTCATTCCCTTTGGCATTAGGTTATTAGGAGCAAGCTCAATATACATTTAAATTGGTGGGATGCTAGGACTGGGGTTTATGTTAATCATGCAAGTCCTTGGAAACTCATCTCCTGAAGGTTATACTACTTTTATTCGTCATTTGAGATACAGGGTTGGGGGTGGTCATCAAATTCGATTTTGGGAGGATTCTTGGTTGACATATAATAAATTTTCTCTTGCTTTTAATTGGTTGTATCGTATTTCTTCCGTGCATAATGCTCCCATTTCTAATTTCATAAAGTGTGAAGGGAATTTTTTTTTTCTTGGGATTTTCATTTATTCAGGAATCTCACTGATTTGGAATTTATTGAAATGGAAATTTTGCTTATTGTGCTTGATTCGGTTCATTTATCCTCCTCCTTTGATAAATGCATGTGGACTTTAGATCCATCTGGTTCCTTTTCTTGTAATAGTTACCTCTCTTTTTTGACTCATTCCTAATCCATTTTCTTTGGCTTCGTATAGTTGGAAAACTAAGGTCCCTTCTAAGGCTTTTGTGTCGTCTTTGGTTTTACGTAGATTGAATACTAATGATCTTTATCAAAATCGCAGGCCTTACAAAGTTCTATCTTTGGACATTTGTTTTGTGTGTAGGCAGGTAGAGTAATGAGCATAGTTATCAAGGCGCCAAGTTGAGACAAGGCGACAACTGAGAGCTTAAGCGCTTAGGCGACAAGGCGTCCGACTAGTCATCCACAAGTCGTTAACAATGTAAATTTTATACGTATAAAAGTATATATATATATATATTTAACATTTATATGAATATTTATATATTTATATTTCTAATGATTTACCATATTCAAAATATAGGTTGTAACATATCAAATCACAATAAGGTGCTGTTTGTTTACATCTGATTGCCTCTTAATGGACTGCCTCTTATTCACTAAGAGGCATGATGCTGTTTGTTTTGTTTTTTGTTACCTCTGAATACCTCTTAATCGGTAAGACAGAAAATGAAATCTTAATAATTAAGAGGTACCTATTAATGAATTTTTTTTGCTAATTTTTTTTTTTATAAATATATTAAACAATATTATGCACTCATTTTTATTAAATTGAATATTAAAAATTATTAAATAAAATTTTATCCTTTAAAATGGTAAAATAGTGTCATTAAGAGACAACTTACTTTTTGTTATCAAACAATTTTTTAGATTCAGACCTCATAACCATTCAAATGATCTAATTTATTAAGACATCATAATCATTCAGATCTTAATTCCCAAATTTATCAAACACAACCTAAGAAGCAAACAAGATCAAATTAAAATGATAATTTTA